>JAVIAB010000139.1:13920843-13953343 GCA_032433765.1 Megaustenia siamemsis | reverse complement strand
TCAGCTTATATTCTCTATCAGCTTATATTCTCTATCAGCTTCTATTCTCTGTCAGCTTCTATTGTCTATCAGCTTCTATTCTCTATCAGCTTATATTCTCTATCAGCTTCTATTCTCTGTCAGCTTCTATTGTCTATCAGCTTCTATTCTCTATCAGCTTATATTCTCTATCAGCTTATATTCTCTATCAGCTTCTATTCTCTGTCAGCTTCTATTCTCTTTCGCATCATCATCTACACATTCTTCTTGGACCACTAATAAAATCAATTCAGAAATGACAGCTGTGAGAAAATAGATGGGACTGTCCCTATTGTCTCCCGCTGGCAGCCCCTGTCTGTCCGCCTAACATCTAGTGGGTCCTACAAATGTCCGCCCAAAGTCTAGTGGATCCTACAAATGTTCGCCCAACGTCTAGTGGATCCTACAAATGTTCGCCCAACGTCTAGTGGGTCCTACAAATGTTCGCCCAACGTCTAGTGGGTCCTACAAATGTTCGCCCAACGTCTAGTGGGTCCTACAAATGTTCGCCCAACGTCTAGTGGATCCTACAAATGTTCGCCCAACGTCTAGTGGATCCTACAAATGTTCGCCCAACGTCTAGTGGGTCCTACAAATGTTCGCCCAACGTCTAGTGGGTCCTACAAATGTTCGCCCAACGTCTAGTGGGTCCTACAAATGTTCGCCCAACGTCTAGTGGATCCTACAAATGTTCGCCCAACGTCTAGTGGGTCCTACAAATGTTCGCCCAACGTCTAGTGGGTCCTACAAATGTCCGTCCAAAGTCTAATGGTTCCTACAAATGTCCGCCCAAAGTCTAGTGGGTCCTACAAATTGAGCTTGGAATAACGCTTTGTCAGACTTTGACAACCTTCAATGACGTCAGCAGATATGTCTGGCCTCTTTCATCAGATTGTGGAGAGCAATGATTTCATCTCACTGTTTACGATATCAGAAAATGCAGACCCGCAGGTCACCTCTGAGGACTCCCAGGCTACTAGTATCGTCTCTTGCGCCTCTGACGCCCACGGTCGGTTAGCTTCGGAGAATCAACTCATAGCTCGTTTTGACACTTTCCATCCAACAGGGTTAAACTTTTTTCACTCTTTACACTCATTACTGGTCTCCTCTTCCACTCCCTCCTTTCAGGAATCCTCATGCGACTCTTTCTAATTTTTTCATTATGTTTGGCTCCTGTGTGGCTCCTTCTCGGCCTTGAGATCCTAGCTGCCCTATTGACTATCCACCTCGTGACAACAGACACAAAATCCATGGCTACTTTTCCTCTTCCGGTATTTCCAATCTTGAGAACAGTGTTTGACTTTTGTGTTTATATTTGTCTTAGAGTAGTACTTTCCTCGTCGTGTTTTGTAATATATATTTGTCTTGTACCTGATGAAGGCTTAAGGCAAAAAACGTTGTTGTTTGTCTCGTCTCATTCTCGAGGTTTAGCTGCTTAACATTTAATGTTTATTTTATACCAAGTAAGAAAGATGACAGACAGACAAGAACAAGTTCCATAACAAGTCTGTCTGATGTTCACAATGATGTCAGTATGTACAACATGGGATCTGTTGATAGAAAAGATGTGTTGGTTGTGAAGAGAATTGTTTAGGTAATGAAACCATGTGTCTATAGATCGACAGACAAACTGAGACAGACTTAAAGTTAGAATCAGTAGACGTCTACAACAGCATCACAGGACAAGGGGTACGTTTGTCCGGGCAGAGGTTACGACTATCGGCGAGGTGAAGGTCAATGTCATGAAATAGATCAGTCAATCTGATTTCTGAAGTCAGGCAGATCGGTTGAGCTACGGCCATTGGGATAGCCCAGTACGGATTGTAAGAAAGGTCAATGTTGGTAACATCATAGTGGGTTCACGGTTTGGGCATGGTGGGGGCATGTAGAGGGTATGGTGGTGGAACGGTAATAGACAATGGTCTCTGTGTGACGATGATCTGGATAGATCTTGGAGATGTTGAGTACAGACAATGGTCTCTGTGTGACGATGACCTGGATTGATCTTGGAGATGTTGGGTACAGACAATGGTCTCTGTGTGACGATGAGATGGATAGATCATTGAGATGTTGGGTACAGACAATGGTCTCTGTGTGACGATGAGATGGATAGATCTTGGAGATGTTGAGTACAGACAATGGTCTCTGTGTGACGATGAGATGGATAGATCATTGAGATGTTGGGTACAGACAATGGTCTCTGTGTGACGATGACCTGGATAGATCTTGGAGATGTTGGGTACAGACAATGGTCTCTGTGTGACGATGAGATGGATAGATCTTGGAGATGTTGGGTACAGACAATGGTCTCTGTGTGACGTTGAGATGGATAGATCTTGGAGATGTTGGATACAGACAATGGTCTCTGTGTGACGATGAGATGGATAGATCACTGAGATGTTGGGTACAGACAATGGTCTCTGTGACGATGAGATGGATAGATCTTGGAGATGTTGGGTACAGACAATGGTCTCTGTGTGACGATGAGATGGATAGATCTTGGAGATGTTGGGTACAGACAATGGTCTCTGTGTGACGATGACCTGGATAGATCTTGGAGATGTTGGATACAGACAATGGTCTCTGTGTGACGATGACCTGGATAGATCTTGAAGATGTTGGGTACAGACAATGGTCTCTGTGTGACGATGAGATAGATAGATCTTGGAGATGTTGGATACAGACAATGGTCTCTGTGTGACGATGACCTGGATAGATCTTGGAGATGTTGGATACAGACAATGGTCTCTGTGTGACGATGAGATGGATAGATCACTGAGATGTTGGGTACAGACAATGGTCTCTGTGTGACGATGAGATGGATAGATCTTGGAGATGTTGGGTACAGACAATGGTCTCTGTGTGACGATGAGGTGGATAGATCTTGGAGATGTTGGATACAGACAATGGTCTCTGTGTGACGATGACCTGGATAGATCTTGGAGATGTTGGGTACAGACAATGGTCTCTGTGTGACGATGAGGTGGATAGATCTTGGAGATGTTGGATACAGACAATGGTCTCTGTGTGACGATGAGATGGATAGATCACTGAGATGTTGGGTACAGACAATGGTCTCTGTGTGACGATGAGATGGATAGATCTTGGAGATGTTGGGTACAGACAATGGTCTCTGTGACGATGACCTGGATAGATCTTGGAGATGTTGGATACAGACAATGGTCTCTGTGTGACGATGAGATGGATATATCATTGAGATGTTGGATACAGGCAATGGTCTCTGTGTGACGATGAGGTGGATAGATCTTGGAGATGTTGGATACAGGCAATGGTCTCTGTGTGACGATGAGATGGATAGATCATTGAGATGTTGGATACAGACAATGGTCTCTGTGACGATGAGGTGGATAGATCTTGGAGATGTTGGATACAGACAATGGTCTCTGTGTGACGATGAGATGGATAGATCTTGGAGATGTTGGGTACAGACAATGGTCTGCGTGTGATGATGAGATGGATAGATCATTGAGATGTTGGGTACAGACAATGGCCTGCGTGTGACGATGAGATGGATAGATCATTGAGATGTTGGGTACAGGCAATGGTCTGCGTGTGACGATGAGATGGATAGATCACTGAGATGTTGGGTACAGGCAATGGTCTGCGTGTGACGATGAGATGGATAGATCATTGAGATGTTGGGTACAGGCAATGGTCTCTGTGTGACGATGAGATGGATAGATCATTGAGATATTGGGTACAGACAATGGTCTCTGTGTGACGATGAGATAGATAGATCTTGGAGATGTTGGGTACAGACAATGGTCTCTGTGTGACGATGAGATGGATATATCACTGAGATGGTGGGTACAGACAATGGTCTCTGTGTGACGATGACCTGGACAGACTGGCAGCTTTTGTCACAGAAATCTAATGTTGGAACTTTCTACAGGAAGCGACTACATCATCATCAAGTACCGGGACTAGTGGCGTAGGTGATCATGTCTCTCCACAACCTTCGATCTCGGCAGCTATTTATCATTTCTGTTGTTGACCTTCTGGCAAGCCATTCTCTTAAGCTGTCTGTTATTTTTTCTCTTTGCTTCCTCTATCTCTTCGTCCCTCAATTTTTCCAGTTGTTACAATATATTCAAGTTGTTCTCTTCTCATTACATGGCCAAAAAATGACGATTGTCTCTTCCTAACATTGGAAGTTAGCTCTCTTTTTGCTTTGACCTCTTTCAGAACATCTTCATTACTTTTCTTAGCTGTCCATTTTATTCTCAACATTCTTCTGTAAAACCACATTTCTACAGACTCCAGTGATTTTCTTGTCTGTTGTCCTATTGTCCATGATTCACATCCATATGTTAAGACTGGCTCTACATAACATTCAAGAACTCTTTTTCTTGTTTCTATTGTCAAAAATGGATTGCATAGTATTTTCCTCATTTTTTTGGAAAGCTGCTTTTGCCTGAGCCATTCTGCATCTCACATCTTTTATACATCTTCCGTCTGAGGTTAACAGAGTTCCCAAATATTTAAATTCATTTATCTGTTTTAATATTATTCCACTTGTCTTTATTTTGCACTGAGGTGATGTCTTTTTCTTTGTTGTTACCATTACCTCTGTCTATTTGCTATTAGGCTGAGTCCTTTATTTTTGCTTTCCTTCACTATAATGTCCAACATTTCTTGTAACTCATTTTCACTCTTAGCGATTAATACTGTATCATCAGCATACCTTAGATTATTTATATTATTACCTCCAATTGTTATTCCAGGCATGCCCCTTATGGATCTTAAAATAATCTCACTATAAATATTAAACAAATCTGGTGACAGCACACAACCTTGTCTAACACCCTGTTTTATTTGTTGAAACATTCCAAATCGGTTTCCAGTTCTTATGGCCGCTGTTTGTTGCCAGTACATGTTCTTTATTATTCTTAGATCTTTGCTGTCTACGTTTATGCTTTCTAAAATGTTGATTATTTCTTGGTGATTTACTTTATCAAATGCCTTGGTGTAATCTATGAAACATAGGTATAGATCTGTTTTCACCTCTATGGCTCTTTCTACTAAAGATCTTATGATATAAATGACATTGCTTGTTCCTTTATCTCCAACAAAACCACACTGTTCATCGCTAACTTCTGGACTGATTTTGTTTCGCACTCTTCGTATGATGATTCTTAGTAATATCTTAGTCATATGACTCATAAGGCTTATTGTGCGATGATCATCGCATTCAATCGCACCCGATTTCTTTGGTAGGGCTATGAATATTGATTTGAGCAGGTCGTCTGGTATATATGCACTGTTGTAGATATCATTCAATATTTTTGTTATTATTCCTATTCCAAAATCACCCATGGCTTCAATCTCTTCTTTAGCTATATTATCTGGTCCAGGAGCTTTGCCTGCTTTCATATTGCGCAAGGTATTTTCCACTTCTTCTCTTAGTATTTCTGGTCCTTCTCCATTATCCTTAATATTTACTTCCGTTCGTCCATCATTATAAAGATCCTTAATGTATTCTGTCCATCGTTCCCTTATGTTTTCTTGATCAATCAACAGTTCTACTTTCTTTGATCTTAAACATCCAGTTTTTTATTGCGTTTTTCTTCCTGTTAATTCCTCAATTTGTTTGTATATAGCTTTAGCATCTCCTTTTTGTTGCAATTCGATCTCTTTGCATCTCTCTTTTAGCGATGCTTCTTTTGCTTCATTGCATTTTACTACAATTTCTTTATTTAATCTCTTATACTCATCTTTATTTTCTTTATTTCTTCTTCTTGTATCCATTAGCTGCAAAATATCATCTGTCATCCATTTCTTCCTTGAATTTATCCTCATGGTGGTATGAACTCTTTTGATGTTTGTTGCATTGATTCTTTTAGCATTTCCCACTGTTCATCAATGCTTTGTATCTTCTCTATTGCATTGTACCGGTTCTGAATTGTGATTTTATATTTGTCTTGCAGCTTCTTGTCTGATTTTTAGTAAATCTAAATTTAACTTGATGTTAACTGAGGCTCGTTTTGTAGTTTTTAATTTTACTCTAAGCTTCCCACAACTGGTACATGATCACTATTGCAATCTGCCCTGGTCTAGTTTTCACACACACAGACTGTTTCTAAATCTATTGCTTATCATTTTATAATCAATTTGATTACGTGCGTTGTCCCCTGGGCTTTTCCATGTCCACAGACGTCTTGGATGTTGCTTAAACCAGGTGTTTCCGATCATCATGTTGTGTGCTCTTGCCCAGTCAATAAGTTTCTCACCTCTTTCATTCCTCTTGCCTAAGCCATAATGACCAACTACTTCCTCAACTCTTTCCTTTCCTACTTTTGCGTTAAAATCCCCTAGAACTATGATGTTTTCATGTGGTTTGCATTTATGAAGTGCCTCATTTAACTCGTTGTAAAAATTTATCAATTGTTTCCTCTAGACTGTCTGCTGTTGATGCATAAACTTGTATAAGATTTATGTCTATTGGCTTTCCATTCAATTTCACTAAAAGGACACTGTCAGATATTGGGTAAAAGCCTTTCACTAGAAGCGACTACACAATAGGGAAAAAGACACCTTGAAGGAACAAGCATTCATGAAAAACAAAGAAATGAAAACACCTGCTGAACAAATCGTAATACATGGGTCGTCAAGTGGGTTGCACGTGTGTTGTAGGCGTGTACTTGATATGTGGGTGGGGTCGGCTGCTAGTTCCCTGCGACTTGACATCAGATATAAACAGAGCCAAGCTGGAAAATGGAGAAATTGTAAATATTTGGACAAGGGGGCACGATAACAACAATGGAAGGATACTAGTTGTGAGTGGGGGGGGGGGGGGGAGGGGTGTTTTAGCGGGTAATGGAAGGCGGGTTGGGGAAGGATTATTTGATGGTTACGGTAAGATTATGCAACACAGACATAGCAGTAGATGGGAGATAGATGAGAGTATAATAGATATGTTGGTGACGTCGAGTAGAGAAAGAGAGAGATGGGCTGTGGAGAGAGATGGGCTGTGGAGAGACATGGGTTATGGAGAGACATGGGTTATGGAGAGACATGGGTTGTGGAGAGACATGGGTTATGGAGAGAAATGATTTATGGAGAGAGATTGGTTATGGACAGAGAGGATTTATGGTGAGAGAGATTCGTTATAGAGAAAGATGAGTTATGGACAGAGAGCTGCGTCATGGAGAGAGGTGGGTTAGAGAGAGCGAGGGTTTACGAAGAGAGATTGGTTATGAAGAGACATGTGTTATGGAGAGAGATTGGTTATGGAGAGAGATTGGTTATGGGGAGAGATTGGTTATGGAGAGAGATTGGTTATGGGGAGAGATTGGTTATGGAGAGAGATTGGTTATGGGAGAAGACTGGTTATGGAGAGAGATTGGTTATGGAGAGAGACTGGTTATGGAGAGAGATTGATTATGAAGAGAGATTGGTTATGGAGAGACATGTGTTATGGAGAGAGATTGGTTATGCAGAGACATGTGTTATGGAGGGAGATTGGTTATGGAGAGAGACGTATTATGGAGAGAGATACGTTATGAGAGCGATTGGTTATGAGAGAGTTGGGTTATGGAGATAGATGTGTTTTGGAGAGTGGTGGGATATTCAGAGAGGTGGGTTATGGAGAGAGCTACGTTATGAGCGAGATTAGTTATGAGAGAGATGGGTTAGATGGAGATGGGTTAGGGAGAGATGGGTTAGGGAGAGATGGGTTAGGGAGAGAATGGTTAGGGAGAGATGGGTTAGGGAGAGATGGGTTAGGGAGAGATGGGTTAGGGAGAGAATGGTTAGGGAGAGATTGGTTAGGGAGAGATGGGTTAGGGAGAAATGGGTTAGATGGGAATGGGTTAGATAGAGATGGGTTAGGGAGAGATGGGTTAAATGGAGATGGGTTAGGGAGAGATGGGTTAGGGAGAGATGGGTTTGGGAGAGATGGGTTAGATGGAGACGGGTTAGAGAGAGATGGGTTAGTTGGAGATTGGTTAGGGAGAGATGGGTTAGATGGAGATGGGTTAGGGAGAGATGGGTTAGGGAGAAATGGGTTAGGGAGAGATGGGTTAGATGGAGACGGGTTAGAGAGAGATGGGTTAGATGGAGATTGGTTAGGGAGAGATGGGTTAGATGGAGATGGGTTAGGGAGAGATGGGTTAGGGAGAAATGGGTTAGGGAGAGATGGGTTAGATAGAAATGGGTTAGGGAGAGATGGGTTAGATGGAGATGGGTTAGGGAGAGATGGGTTAGATAGAAATGGGTTAGGGAGAGATGGTTAGATAGAAATGGGTTAGGGAGAGATGGGTTAGATGGAGATGGGTTAGATGGAGATGGGTAGGGAGAGATGGGTTAGATGGAGATGAGTTAGGTAGAGATGGTTTAGATGGAAATGGTTAGATGGAGATGGTTAGGGAGAGATGGGTTAGATGGAGATGGTTAGGCAGATATGGATTAGATGGAGATTGGTTAGTGAGAGATGGGTTATATGGAGATGGGTTAGATTGAAATGGGTTAGGGAGAGATGGGTTAGGATGAGAGCGATGGGTTAGGATGAGAGAATTGTTTTTGGGGAGAGATGTGTTAGGGAGAGATGGGTTAAATGGAGATGGGTTAGGATGAGAGAGTTGTGTTAGGGAGAGATGGGTTAGATGGAGATGGGATAGGGAGAGATGGGTAAGATGGAGATGGGTTAGTGAGATATGGATTAGATAGAGATTGGTTAGGGAGAGATAGGTTAGATGCAGATTGGTTATGGAGAAATTGATTAGATTGATATGTGTTAGGGAGAGATTGGTTAGGATGAGAGAGATGAGTTAGGATGAGAGATATGGGTTAGGATGAGAGAGATGGGTTTAGGATGAGAGAGATGGGATAGGATAGGATGAGAGAGTTGTGTTAGAGAGAGATGGGTTAGGGAGAGATTGGATAGGGATAGATGGGTTAGGGTGAGAGAGATGGTTTAGGGAGAGAGATGGGTTAGGATGATAGAGACGGGTTAGGGAGAGAGATGGGTTAGGATGAGAGAGATGGGTTAGGGAGAGAGATGGGTTAGGATGAGAGAGATGGGTTAGGATGAGAGAGATGGGTTAGGGAGAGAGATGGGTTAGGATGAGAGAGGCGGGTTAGTATGAGAGAGATGGGTTAGGATGAGAGAGATGGGTTAGGGAAAGAGATGGGTTAGGATGAGAGAGATGGGTTAGGGAGAGAGATGGGTTAGGATGAGAGAGATGGTTTAGGGAGAGAGATGGGTTAGGATGAGAGAGATGGTTAGGGAGAGAGATGGGTTAGGATGAGAGAGATGGGTTAGTATGAGAGAGATGGGTTAGGATGAGAGAGATGGGTTAGAGAAAGAGATGGGTTAGGATGAGAGAGATGGGTTAGGGAGAGAGATGGGTTAGGATGAGAGAGATGGTTTAGGGAGAGAGGTGGGTTAGGATGAGAGAGATGGGTTAGTATGAGAGAGATGGGTTAGGATGAGAGAGATGGGTTAGTATGAGAGAGATGGGTTAGGATGAGAGAGATGGGTTAGGGAAAGAGATGGGTTAGGATGAGAGAGATGGGTTAGGGAGAGAGATGGGTTAGGATGAGAGAGATGGGTTAGGGAAAGAGATGGGTTAGGATGAGAGAGATGGGTTAGGGTGAGATGGGTTAGGGTGAGAGAGATGGTTTAGGGAGAGAGATGGGTTAGGGAGAGAGATGGGTTAGGATGAGAGAGATGGGTTAGGGAGAGACATGGTTAGGATGAGAGAGGCGGGTTAGTATGAGAGAGATGGGTTAGGGAAAGAGATGGGTTAGGATGAGAGAGATGGGTTAGGGAGAGAGATGGGTTAGGATGAGAGAGATGGTTTAGGGAGAGAGATGGGTTAGGATGAGAGAGATGGGTTAGTATGAGAGAGATGGGTTAGGATGAGAGAGATGGGTTAGTATGAGAGAGATGGGTTAGGATGAGAGAGATGGGTTAGGGTGAGAGAGATGGTTTAGGGAGAGAGATGGGTTAGGGAGAGAGATGGGTTAGGATGAGAGAGATGGGTTAGGGAGAGAGATGGGTTAGGATGAGAGAGGCGGGTTAGTATGAGAGAGATGGGTTAGGATGAGAGAGATGGATTCGGGAAAGAGATGGGTTAGGATGAGAGAGATGTGTTAGGATGAGAGAGATGTGTTAGGATGAGAGAGATGTGTTAGGATGAGAGAGATGGGTTAGGGAAGAGATGGGTTAGGATGAGAGAGATGTGTTAGGATGAGAGAGATGTGTTAGGGAAAGTGATGGGTTAGGGAAAGAGATGGGTTAGGATGAGAGAGATGTGTTAGGATGAGAGAGATGCGTTGAGATGAGAGAGATGGGTTAGGGAAAGTGATGGGTTAGGATGAGAGAGATGTGTTAGGATGAGAGAAATGGGTTAGAATGAGAGAGACGTGTTAGGATGAGAAATATTGGTTAGGATGAGAGAGGTGGGTAAGGATGAGAAATTATTTAGAGATAGACTGATTAAAATGAGAGAGGTGGGTTAGGATGAGAGATATGTGTTAGGATGAGAAATTATTTAGAGATAGACGGATTAAAATGAGAGAGATGGGTTAGGATGAGAGATATGTGTTAGGATGAGAGAGATGGGTTTAGGATGAGAGATATGTGTTAGGATGAGAGAGATGGGTTAGGATGAGAGATATGTGTTAGGATGAGAGAGGTGGGTTAGGATGAGAGAGATGGGTAGGATGAGAAATTATTTAGAGATAGACGGATTAAAATGAGAGAGGTGGGTTAGGATGAGAGAGATGGGTAAGGATGAGAAATTATTTAGAGATAGACGGATTAAAATGAGAGAGGTGGGTTAGGATGAGAGAGATGAGTAAGGATGAGAAATTATTTAGAGATAGACGGATTAAAATGAGAGAGATGGGTTAGGATGAGAGAGATGGGTAAGGATGAGAAATTATTTAGAGATAGACGGATTAAAATGAGAGAGATGGGTTAGGATGAGAGAGATGGGTAAGGATGAGAAATTATTTAGAGATAGACGGATTAAAATGAGAGAGATGGGTTAGGATGATAAATTATTTAGAGATAGACGGATTAAAATGAGAGAGATGGGTTAGGATGAGAGATATGTGTTAGGATGAGAGATATGTGTTAGGATGAGAGAGATGGGTTAGGATGAGAGAGATGGGTAAGGACGAGAGATTGGTTCGGGGGAGAAGGATTAAGATGAGAGATGGGTTAGGATGAGAGATATGTGATAGGATGAGAGATATGTGTTAGGATGAGAGAGATAAGTTTAGATGAGAGAGATGGGTAAGGACGAGAGATTGGTTAGGTGGAGACAGATTAAGATAAGAGATGGGTTAGGATGAGAGATATGTGTTAGGATGAGAGATATGTGTTAGGATGAGAGAGATGGATTAGGATGAGAGAGATGGGTAAGGACGAGATATTGGTTAGGGAGAGACGGATTAAGATGGGTTAGGATGAGAGATATGTGTTAGGATTAGAGAGATGGGCAAGGACGAGAGATTGGTTAGGGGGAGACGGATTAAGATGAGAGAGTTGGGTTAGGATGAGAGATATGGGTTAGGATGAGAGAGATGTATTAGGATTAGAAAGATGGGTAAGGATGAGAGATTGGTTCGGGAGAGACGAATTAAGATGAGAGAGATGGGTTACGGGAAGATTGGTTAAAGTGAGACGGGTTAGAAATAGAGAGAGTTGGTTTAGGGAGAAAGATGATTAAAGAGAAAATGATGGGTTAGGGTTAATTGTTATCGTAGAATGGAAATGGACATCAAGGACACAGAGACAGGTTATTTTGTGACGTCATCACTAGAGCTGGCAGATCACGCGTTGTACTTATTGTTATAAACACACACACTCTCTCACACACACACACACCTGCTCATTTACAAACGACAGTTTCTGATTGAGAAGATTTTGTGACGTCATCACTAGAGCTGGCAGATCACGCGTTGTACTTATTGTTATAAACACACACACTCTCTCACACACACACACCTGCTCATTTACAAACGACAGTTTCTGATTGAGAAGAACTTGTGACGTTTTTTTCCTGGACGTTTCACAACCGTTTCGTACACGACTGGCGGTAAATATCCAACCTGTTAGAACCGACGACACGCAGCCATCTAGACCTGTCACCTGACTTGGTCCCACTTCACTAACTGTTTGCCCCTGTAGCAGTGAAGCGGAGATTGTTGCCACATTCAGCCGTTCACATTCATCATCATGTGTCATACCGGTTGACGTAGGCGATCATGTCCCTCCACAATCTTCTAACTACAGTGCATCGTATCAGTTCTGTTGTTGACTGTTTTCCATGCCATGACACCAAGCTATCCAGTATTTTCTCTCTTGTCGTCCGCGATCTCGCTTTCCTTTTATTTTGCCAGTTGTAACCAAGTATTCCAACTTTCCTCTTCTCATGATGTGCCAGAAAAATGTTTCTATTTGATGTATTTTGGGAGCTCCCTTTCAGTGTTGGCCTCTTTGAGAACTTCCTCATTGGCCTTTTTAGTTGTCCAGGGAACTTTCAACATTCTTCTGAGAATTCCTATCTCTGTGGCCTCTGATCTTCTTTTCATTTATTTGTCTACTGCTCATGCTCCGCTTCATCAGGTAACAATCGGTTCAATATAACATCGTTGAGCTCTCTATCTCTTGTCAGAATAGTCCATATAAAATCTATATTTGAAACATTAATCATGACTGGCCAAATAGCAGCCAATGAAATTTAGAAATGGCCGGGTACCACAGATAAAATCTGTCGTAGAATAATGAGAAAGGTACGAGAAAGAAAATGTCGAGGTGTACACCACAATGGGAGAGCTCATTAAAGTCTTCGACCGAGCTAATCGTAAGCTTTCGTGGAGAGCTATGGCCTTGTTTGGATATTTGGGAGACATTTTATTGGAATGATGGGACGGTTCGGTGACGTCATGGTAGCTCGGATTCTAGGTAAGGGTAACTGTAGAGCTAGTTATCCTTTGTCTGACACGGAGGCGATCTAACTTCAATTCTCCCAGTCTAGTGTTGGTTGTTACTGTCTGACACGGAGGCGATCTAACTTCAATTCTCCCAGTCTAGTGTTGGTTGTTACTGTCTGACACGGAGGCGATCTAACTTCAATTCTCCCAGTCTAGTGTTGGTTGTTACTGTCTGACACGGAGGCGATCTAACTTCAATTCTCCCAGTCTAGTGTTGGTTGTTACTGTCTGACACGGAGGCGATCTAACTTCAATTCTCCCAGTCTAGTGTTGGTTGTTACTGTCTGACGCCGGGAGACGATTTGACTCCAACTCTCTTCAGTCTAGTTTTTGCAGGAAAACCGTTGTGAAACTATTTGTAGACTCCACCTTTCATGACTCTCACCTTACCTGCCATTCTCTCATCTGTGACGCCAGAGTCAGTCTCCAGTACCCTAAACTGACTGATTCATCATCGCCTGCCCCAAACAGCTGTACATAGAAGTATCTAACCTGTTTTCCTTCTCTGATGTAAATGTTTAGTGTTGTTGTAGGGTTCTTTTGTTGTTGATGAATATATTATTATTTGGTTATCTTGTTGATCATCTTCTGTGACTTGTTTATCTATCTTGCTACTTTCGTTACCAATTCTGACCTATGGAATCGAATCATGGACAGTAGACAAACAAATGAAAAGACGATTAGAGGCCACAGAGATGGATTTCTCAGAAGAATGTTGAAAGTTCCCTGGACAGCTAAAAACACCAATGAGGAAGTTCTCAAAGAGGCCAACACAAAAAGGGAGCTCTTATAAAACATCAGAAAGAAGCAATCAACATTTTTCGGGCACATCATGAGAAGAGGACAGTTGGAATACTTGGTTACAATTGGAAAAAAATAAAAGGAAAGAGAGATCGCGGGCGACAAAGAGAGAAAATACTGAATAGCTTGGTGTCATGGCATGGAAAACAGTCAACAACAGAACTGATACGATGCACTGTAGATAGAAGATTGTGGAAGGACATGATCGCCTACACCAACCGGTATGGTACATTGTTTTTATAATTGACATCCACACATGGTTTGACATGTCTCTGGTACAATCAACAAGTTCAAAAGTTCTATTATCAATCTTAACGTTACTTTTGCGTTACTTGTAGAGCCTGCGGCGGTATTTATCACAAGTAACTTTCGTGATCGTAACTAAGTTATTTTTCAATCTGTGTGTATATATATATATATATATTAATAGCTGGAGATCTTAAAGTTCTAAATCCAAAACGTATATCTCAAAGTCTCTAGACGAACTGATTTAATCTAATTCCTAATTCTTACACTCTTAATTTGGGAGCCGCGATAGCTCAGTGGTTAGTGTACTGGACTACAAAGGACAAGGGTAGGGTTCGATCCCAACCGACGGATTCCGGGTTCACCCAGCCTTAAATGGGTACCGGATTTTTTTCTGGGAAAGTAAAGCAGCACGGGCGTAATACCGACCACATTACCCCAAAAATCATGTGCTGAAGGTCTGTAAAATATAGGGTCACTAACACCATATTTCCCTATACGCCACTTGGCCTGACGGGGGCACTTTACTTTTTTTTTACACTCTTAATTTACTGCTTGAAGCAGTTTCTTAAATTAGTCTGACTCTTCATTCTTGTTGTTGCTTCTAAAATCTTCGAGGGAACTCGTTATTTAACTAATTCCTAATCCTACACTCTGCCTTGTGGCAGGTATTCTGCCCTCGTCTACTATTTCTTTTCTCTCTGTTCCTTGAGCTTCATGGGTGAGAATAGTTCTAACTCCTACTTCTATCTTCTGCTTTGAGGCAGGTATCTAGTCTATTCTACTACATCCTTTCTGATATGTTCCATCCGCTTCGTGGGTGAAAAGTCATGTTATATTCCAAAATCTGTCTCTCGGGGTCTTTTTGTGTCCCTCTTAGCCACTCCCATCTGGCTAAGGATCATGGGAATCTAATCTATAGTCTCCTTTTCATTCGTCTGTGTCAAACCATAATGTCATTAACTCCGCCTTCTAATTATGTCCATAGTCTCATTACTTGAGGAGTCCTGCCGATACCTGTCAGTCCTCCTAACCTTCGATTCCCTAACAACTAAAGCTTTCATTGGCCCTTGACCACGCACGGCGGTTTCTCCGTCACAATTTTTTCATCTCAGACTCCCATCTCTGGACTTCAAGGCGTTTGCTGACCTAGGAATTTCCCCTGAATTCGCTCGACTCGGCACTTCAAAAAATGTTTCAGGGCTCGATTCATTGATAGCGATATTGTGTCAACAGGTGTCGGACACCTGTTCGTACAGAGTCCAAAGCTATTATCAGTTGCGTTACGTAACTTCACCTGAACAGTGGAGAAATCAGTCTGGACAGTCTTATTGCTTGTTAGCCTCGGCGTCTGAATTCGGTGGATTAACTTGTGCCTGCTACTTCTTAAGTTTCCTTTCTTATTCTGCACCAACCTCAACTCATTCTTCCTCTCACGTTCTTCATATTCTTCTTCTATTCTTCCTCTTTATCATTCCTGGGTCAGTCACACTATCACACCGTATGTTCCTCTATTTTAGAAAAAAAACACATAACAGTAGCTATTAAAAGCAATATTCTGTTTCATATAAAGCGCTAAGATAATGGAAATTTGCACCTCACCTTGCTCAAATTTACGGAATTAGTGTGTAGCCGGGGAGGTAGGAATGTAAGGAAATAGATGGAGTTGGGTCTAGTGTGAGGAGAATGGGGAGAACCATTGTGGGTAATGGGAGAACCACCGTGAGAGACATACACTGGACGGTTGGAGGTAGTGAGTAGAGGTTGGAAAATCTCGTGGCGGTAGGCGAATGGTAAGAAACTCTAGAGTGAGTTGTCTTAAGATGGTGAGATTGATTTGATTGGCTGAGTAATGACGTAGGTGATTTGTGATTGTTGGAACACACGAGGTACTTAAGCGGCTGGGTGAATAGAAATCCAAGTAATGTAGAACAGCTTTGTCGGTAGGACAGAAGGCCAACAGTTAGAGAGAGAGAGAGATAGGATGTGGGCCGCGCTGCTAGGGCGTCAGGTTCGCTTACTGGTAACAGAGCAAAACGCTCTTTCTTAATAGGAGTAAGTAGGTGGAGATTCCAAACACAGAGAGAGATCAGATGTAAGTTAGAGACATCGGAGACGGGCCGCGCCACAAGGGCGTAAGGTTTTCTTTTAGCAGTAATCGGGCAACGGCTCTTAGTTTTAGAGAGAAAACAAACATAAACAGTTGGGATTTAAGAGATGTAAACTAGAAGAAGTCTAGATAAAGTTACATGTAAGGGTAGGCCGATAGTAGGAAGTTGTAACGGTCTAAGGGCCTTTAGAGAACAGGAGCAGGCGGTATAAGGCGGTAGTAAGCCAAAACTTTCTTAGACCTATTGGACATGCCACTCAGCCCATGTATTTAGCTTGTTTATAATCAGAACACTGTAAATAAAGCACGCTAAGTATATCCATGATTTGTGTGACCTCAATTGTGTGTGGCTGTGTAATAGACTGTTTCCAGTTGGCCGATTTGTGCCGATCAACACAACGCGAAGTACAACCATTCTGAGGACGATGAACACGTGCAGTGCATACGATCAGGAGTGGAGCTAGGTGTCGAGTAGCTCTGAGACTAATTAGCTTGGAGGACGCTAAGACAAGACCAGACGGCTTCCAGTTGAGTCGAGTAACCACAGTCACTCTTTGTGCAATGGAAGAGAGCGCTGGGTATACGGGACGCCAAATCGTCCTGTTCATAACGTTCCAGAGTTAAATCATTCAATGTTCGTTCAGCAATAATCACAGCAGATCAGCACGACGAGCGAGTACAGGTGAGTGGGGACCACCACCATCACACATCCATCACCACCACTACCTGCGAGGTCGAGATAATCAACAAGCGACGACAGGCACGCTTAAATAGCTTTTGAAATATTACAAGTGAGCTCAAATTAAATATTTATTCAAGAATACCTTTTAAATGACCTAAGCAAATATTAAAAAGGATTTTTTGGGGGTGAAAATAGGTAGCATATTTTCATACAAGTAGGCCGACCCATGTCCCTGGGCTTTGAGACACGCAATTGTGAGTGTGTATGTGGTGTGTGTGTGTGTGTGTTGGTGGTGGTTTAGGCGCACTTTAGGAAGAGACCTTTCCTAATGCAATTTTAAGAGTATGAAAATGTGTACCGTGTGTCACTCAGTTCTATGGCTTTAGATAAATGCATTGCTGTACACAAACACATGAAACGTAGGGACTGGAAGTGCCTATGACGTAAGCACTAATAAATAAACTAGTAATAAAAACGACCTTTAGGGAATTTTGAACCATAAAAAAAGTAAAATACTCCCGTCACGCCAAGTGGCGTATAGGGAATATGGTGTTAGTGACCATAAATTTTACAAACCTTCGCACATGATTTTTGGGGTAATGTGGTCGGTATTACACCCGTGCCGCTTTACTTTCCTAGAAAAAATCCGGTACTCATTAAAGGCTGGGTGAACCCGGAAGCCGTCGGTTAGGATCTAACCGTACCTCTTGTCCTTTGTAGTCCAGTTCACTAACCACTGAGCTATCGCGGCTTCAATTTTGAACCATAGGAGAATAAAAATGGGTACCGTTAGTTTCCTTTCTTAACTAATAAACAAAAGTAAAAATATAATTTACAAATCGTTCATTTTGTCTAAATAGCGAACGCAGCACATTTGTTTTGGAACTCGAACATTCTATGAATGAAAATGGGTACCAGGTGTTGTTATCTTTTTTAGATGTCGAGAGATGTAAGTCCCGACTGATCCACTCACGCTTCCTAGTTTGTTTACAAATGTTTAAAATGACATTTGGAGAAAATGTCAACTCCAGTGTCATACAAAAATGTCGTAGTCTAAGGTTGAGTGGGGCGAGTCTCGCGGAGAAGGAGGTAAAATCACCAAGGCCAGCTAAACCAAGCCTTTATTTTTTTTCCCATTTTAAATTCTGTAGTGAGGTGCCCTTGGCGAGTTACCTGTAGCGAAGTACCTATAGCGAGGTGCCCGTGGCGAGTTACCTGTAGCGAGGTACCTGTAGCGAAGTACCTGTAGCGAGGTACCTGTAGCGAAGTACCTATAGCGAGGTGCCCGTGGCGAGTTACCTGTAGCGAGGTACCTGTAGCGAAGTACCTGTAGCGAGGTACCTGTAGCGAAGTACCTATAGCGAGGTGCCCGTGGCGAGTTACCTGTAGTGAGGTGCTCGTGGCGAGTTACCTGTAACGAAGTACCTAAAGCGAGGTGCCCTGGCGAGTTACCTGTAGTGAGGCACCCGTGGGCGAGTTACCTGTACTGAGGCACCCATGGCGAGTTACCTTTAGTGAGGCACCCGTGGCGAGTTACCTGTAGTGAGGCACCCGTGGCGAGTTACCTGTAGTGAGGCACCCGTGGCGAGTTACCTGTACTGAGACACTCGTGGCGAGTTACCTGTGGCGAGGTGTCCGTGACGAGTTACCTGTAGCGAAGTACCCGTAGCTAGACACCTGTAGCGAGGTATCTGTAGTGAGGCACCCGTGGCGAGTTACCTGTAGTGAGGTGCTCGTGGCGAGTTACCTGTAACGAAGTACCTAAAGCGAGGTGCCCTGGCGAGTTTCCTGTAGTGAGGCACCCGTGGCGAGTTACCTGTACTGAGGCACCCGTGGCGAGTTACCTTTAGTGAGGCACCCGTGGCGAGTTACCTGTAGTGAGGCACCCGTGGCGAGTTACCTGTAGTGAGGCACCCGTGGCGAGTTACCTGTGGCGAGGTGTCCGTGACGAGTTACCTGTAGCGAAGTACCCGTAGCTAGACACCTGTAGCGAGGTACCTGTAGCGAGGTGCCTGTAGTTAGACGCCTGTAGCAGGTATCCGTAGCGAGAAACCTGTAACGAGGTACCCATAGCGAGATACCCGTAGCAAAGTACATATAGCGAGGTACCTGTAGCGAGGTGCCTGTAGCGAGGCACCTGTAGCGAGGTGTCTGTAGCGAGGTGTCTGTAACGAGGTGTCTGTAACGAGGTGCCCGTAGCGAGGCACCTGTAGCGAGATGCCCGTATCAAGGCACCTGTAGTGAGATGTCTATAGCGAGGCACCTGTAGCGAGATTCCCGTAGCGTGGCACCTGTAGCGAGATACCCGTAGCAAGGCACCTGTAGCGGGGTCCCCCAGCGTGGCACCTGTAGCGAGGTACCTATTGCGAGACACCACAATTAGCGAGGTATCTGTTTTGATGTGCCTTTAGCGAGGGCGAGACACCACAATTAGTGAGGGAACTTTAGCGAGGTGCCCGTAGTGAGATGTCCGTAGCGAGACACCTGTAGCGAGGTACCTGTTGCGAGACACCACAATTAGCGAGTTACCTGTAGCGAGAGGCAGCCATAGCGATGTTCACAGGACGAGGCACCCGCAGGAAGTACCCTAATAACGATAATGTCGACTCAACATGATTATGTAGCTTTGTTGACTGTTAAATACACCAACAAGATCGGTGCACCGAAAACATTATCATTTATGGCAGTATAGTTTGAGTTGTTGTCAGTTGGGTATTTTGCATGCTAGGGTGTGCAGTAGACAGTACAACCTGCGGCTGTCTTGCAGGTATGCTCAGGAGAGTAAACGGCTAAGGGAGGATTTCCAAAAAATGAGGAAGATACAATGCAATACATTTTTGACAATAAAAACAAGAAAGAGTTCTTCAATGTTATGTAGAGCCAGTCTTAACATATAGATGTGAATCATGGACAAAAGGACAACAAACAAGAAAATCACTGGAGACCGTATAAATGTGGTTTTACAGAAGAATGTTCAGAATACCATGGACATCTAAGAAGAGTAATGAAAACGTTCTGAAGGAGCCAAAGCAAAAAGAGAGTTAATTTCCAATATTAGGAAGAAACAATCATATCTTTTTGGCCATGTAATGAGAAGAGAACAGCTGGAATATATTATAACAACTGGGAAAATTGTGAGACGAAGAGATAGAGGGAAGCAAAGAGAAAATATACCAGACAGCTTGAGAGAATGACTTGGCAGAAGGTCAACAACAGAAATGATACATAAAATGTCGCGATCAAAAGTTGTGGAGAAACATGATCACCTATGCCAGCAGGCACGGTACTTGATGATGATAGTATGAGTGTTTGTAGACACAGCAGACGACACGCAGCACATTGTGCACCATAGTCATCATCATCATGTGCCATATCGGTTGGCGTAGGTGATCATGTCCCTCCACAATCTTCTATCTACAGTGCATCGTATCAGTTCTGTTGTTGACTGTTTTCCATGCCATGACATCAAGCTATCCAGTATTTTCTCTCTTTGTCGCCCGCGATCTCTCTTTCCTTTTATTTTGCCAGTTGTAACCAAGTATTCCAACTTTCCTCTTCTCAAGATGTGCCCGAAAAATGTTGATTGTTTCTTTCTGATGTTTTTAAAGAGCTCCTTTCTGTGTTGGCCTCTTTGAGAACTTCCTCATTGGTCTTTTTAGCTGTCCAGGGAACTTTCAACATTCTTCTGAGAAATCCCATCTCTGTGGCCTCTAATCGTCTTTTCATTTGTTTGTCTACTGTCCATGATTCGCTTCCATGGGTCAGAATTGGTTCTATATAGCACCGATGAACTCTCTTGCTCATTTTTATTGACATAGATTTGTTGCATAAGATATTTTTCATTTTCTGAAATGCCATTTTGGCCTGAGCTATTCTGCTTTTTATTTCTGTGGTGCATCTCCATCTGATGTTATTATTGTGCCCTAGCATTTGACGCGTTGCACTTGTTTCAGATTTGTCTCGTTTATTTTTATGCTGCATGATGGTGGTGATTGTTTCTTCGATATAACCATTACTTCTGTTTTCTTACTATTCAGACAGACCTTTCTTGTTGCTTTTTTTCACTATCATGTCTATCATTTCTTGTAGTTCATTCTCTGTCTCTCCTATTAAGACTGTGTCATCCGCATATCGCAAATTATTTATGTTGTGACCGTTGACTTCAATTCATTTTTGTCTACTATTGATCTTAAATGTGTGTGTTTATATAACACCATAGTAGGAGTTATATAAACGGGTGGCGCTTCATTTATTACTTCCTGCTATGTTTCAATCAATCAAATATTAGTGACAACAGGCTAGGGAATCATGCACGTGACTACTACTTATATTATGTTGCCATGTTGGCTTTTAAAGATGTTTTTTTTTTCTTTAATACAATTTGAATTTTTTTTTTAGCCATCATCTGTCAACTCTTTTGAAATCTGCTCAAACATCCACTCTGTTGGATGTTAATATACGCCCGGGTCGTGACGTCAGTAGTGTTGCTGGTGGCAGGTACAAACGAATCAATTCAGAGGAAGAGGTATGTTTACAGCACTCGGAAAAAATTACAAATAATCATCAACAGAAGAAAAAAACAAAGAACAATATATCTACAGAAGCGGGATCGAACCCGTACTCAGTGGCACGGCGCCTTGCCACGAAAATCCAACCGCTGGGAAAAATGCCACTTGGCTGACATAAAAATTAGCTATCATGGACAATGTCTTTCACGCAGGTGTTCTCATGACTATAGCATAAGTCTGCGATCACAGCTCTATAGTCATGAGAACACCTGCGTGAAAGACATTGTCCACGATAGCTAATTTTTAAGTTTGCTGAGTGGCAGTGTTTCATTGCGGTTGGCTTTTCGTGGCAAGGCGCTGTGCCACTGTGTACGGTTCGATCCTGCCTCCGTCCATATATTGTTTTTTTTTTCTGTTGTTGATTATTTATCATTGTTTCCGAGTGCTGTAAATATACCTCTTTCTCTGAATTGATTCGCTGATTATCGCCTCGGAAGTTTCCCTCTATAATAATAGTCATTTATTATTATATGTCTCCTTGTCGGCTGATGCAAGCAAGGCCGGATCTAGACTTACTGAAGCCACAAGCTAAATGAAACTATGCGGTTCTGATCTAAATTAAACTTTGATGATCTAAGCTAAATTAAACGTTGAGGCTCCGATCTAGATGAAACTCTGAGGCCTTAAGCTCAATAAAATTGTGAGGTTCTAGCTAACTATAATGTTGAGGTTCTAAGCTAACTATAATGTTGAGGTTCTAAGCTAACTATAATGTTGAGGTTTTATATAAACTAACTATAATGTTGAGGTTCTAAGCTAACTATAATGTTGAGGTTCTAAGCTAACTATAATGTTGAGGTTCTAAGCTAATTATAATGTTGAGGCTCTAAGCTAACTATAATGTTGAGGTTCTAAGCTAACTATAATGTTGAGGTTCTAAGCTAACTATAATGTTGAGGTTCTAAGATAACTATAATGTTAAGGTTCTAAGCTAACTATAATGTTGAGGTTCTAAGCTAACTATAATGTTGAGGTTCTAAGCTAACTATAATGTTAGGTTCTAAGCTAAACTATAATGTTGAGGCTCTAAGCTAACTATAATGTTAAGGTTCTAAGCTAACTATAATGTTAAGGTTCTAAGCTAACTATAATGTTAAGGTTCTAAGCTAACTATAATGTTGAGGTTCTAAGCTAACTATAATGTTAAGGTTCTAAGCTAACTATAATGTTGAGGTTTTAAGCTAACTATAATGTTAAGGTTCTAAGCTAACTATAATGTTGAGGTTCTAAGCTAACTATAATTTTGAGGTTTTAAGCTAACTATAATGTTAAGGTTCTAAGCTAACTGTAATGTTGAGGTTCCAAGCTAACTATAATGTTGAGGTTCTAAGCTAACTATAATGTTGAGGTTCTAAGCTAACTATAATGTTGAGGTTCTAAGCTAACTATAATGTTGAGGTTCTAAGCTAACTATAATGTTAAGGTTCTAAGCTAACTATAATGTTGAGGTTCTAAGCTAACTATAATGTTGAGGCTCTAAGCTAACTATAATGTTTGGGCTCTAAGCTAACTATAATGTTGAGGCTCTAAGCTAACTATAATGTTGAGGCTCTAAGCTAATTATAATGTTGAGGCTCTAAGCTAACTGTAATGTTGAGGTTCCAAGCTAACTATATGTTGAGGTTCTAAGCTAACTATAATGTTGAAGTTCTAAGCTAACTATAATGTTGAGGTTCTAAGCTAACTATAATGTTGAGGTTCTAAGCTAACTATAATGTTAAGGTTTCTAAGCTAACTATAATGTTGAGGTTCTAAGCTAACTATAATGTTGAGGCTCTAAGCTAACTATAATGTTTGGGCTCCAAGCTAACTATAATGTTGAGGCTCTAAGCTAACTATAATGTTGAGGCTCTAAGCTAATTATAATGTTGAGGCTCTAAGCTAACTGGGAGCCGCGATAGCTCAATGGTTAGTGAACTGGACTACAAGGACAAGGGGTAGAGTTCGATCCCAACCGACAGCTTTCCGGGTTCACCGCCTTTAATGGGTACCGGATTTTTTTTCTGGGAAAGTGAAGCTGCACGTGCGTAATACCGACCACATTACCCAAAAGTCATGTGGCGAAGGTCTGTAAAAATTATGGTCACTAACACCATATTCCCTATACGCCACTTGGCGTGACGGGGGTACTTTACTTTTTTACTTTACTCTAAGTTAACTATAATGTTGAGGCTCCAAGCTAACTATAATGTTGAGGCTCCAAGCTAACTATAATGTTGAGATTATAAGCTAGCTATAATGTTGAGGCTCTAAGCTAACTATAATGTTGTGGCTCTAAACTAACTATAATGTTGAGGCTCTAAACTAACTATAATATTGAGGCTCAAAACTAACTATAATGTTGAGGCTCTAACTAACTATAATGTTGAGGCTCTAAACTAACTATAATATTGAGGCTCTAAGTAAACTATAATGTTGAGGCTCTAAGCTAACTATAATGTTGAGGCTCTAAGCTAACTATAATGTTGAGGTTCTAAGCTAACTATAATGTTGAGGCTCTAAGCTAACTATAATGATGAGATTCTAAGCTAAATATAATGTTGAGGCTCTAAGCTAACTATAATGTTGAGATTCTAAGCTAAATATAATGCTGAGGCCCTAAGCTAACTATAATGTTGAGGTTCTAAGCTAACTATATGTTGAGGTTCTAAGCTACTATAATGTTGAGATTCTAAGCTAACTATAATGTTGAGGTTCTAAGCTAACTATAATGTTGAGATTCTAAGCTAACTATAATGTTGAGGTTCAAAGCTAAATATAATGTTGAGATTCTAAGCTAAATATAATGTTGAGATTCTAAGCTAAATATAATGTTGATATTCTAAGCTAACTATAACGTTGAGGTTCTAAGCTAACTGTAATGTTGAGGCTCTAATCTAATTATAAAGTTGAGGTTCTAAGCTAAATGAAACTTTGAGGTCGCATCTTCCTCTCCCACCCCCGCCCCCCCCCCCACCCCCACCCCCCCTTTTCCAATGAACAGTTCAGTTATGCATGTCTGGTGTCACAAAGTGAACTTCCACCAAATTCAGTTTTATTAATGAGAGAAAATGTTGTAGATACATGATATATTTTACAATAAATGTTCTAGATACATGATATCTTTAACCATAAATGTTATAGGCTCATGACATCTTTAACCGTAAGTGTTCTCTAGGCTCATGATATTTTAACCATAAATGTTCCAGACTCATGAATCTTTACCATAAATGTTTCCAGACTCATGATATCTTTCACATAAATGTTCCAGACTCATGATATCTTTAACCATAAATGTTCTAGACTCATGATATCTTTACCATAAATGTTCTAGACTCATGATATCTTTAACCATAAATGTTCTGGATACATGATATCTTTAACATAAATGTTCTGGATACATGATATCTTTAATCATAAATGTTCTTGATACATGATATCTTTAACCATAAATTTTCTGATACATGATATCTTTAATCATAAGTGTTCCAAAATTGCCAAGATAAGAACTAAAATACCATATTTAATTTTAAAAAAACTAACAGCCGTGTCCAAGACGATGTTCATTGGCTACTTTAGAAGGGGGTTGGAGGTCAAACTGTCATGGCGGCGTGTCCAGGGTCTGTGGGAGGGAGAACTAGAGCACCGGTGAATAACAGCCGCTCGTCATGTGCAGTCGGCACGATATGTTTGGAGTTGAGTTTTTTTTTTCTTTCATCTCAGATATGGGACAGGTTTTGACCCTGCCAGGATTCAATCCCGCGTTCTCCTAGTTAGAATCCCGACAGCTATCGTTCTACTACAGGCTACTTGGCTGTTGTGACGGAAAGATGGTCTTAAGATGGCCACTGGTGGGGTTGTACGGCTCGCCAGGTTACTCAGCTATCACGACAAGAAGTGACCACTCAGGAAATTTGAGAAGCACTGGGTGTACTGGGTGTCGGTTAGCGCAATCGATAGGCGGTTGGCTTACCACGGCAACAGCCGGGGTTCGTTCCTCCCTGGCGAGGACACCTGGGTTTTACTAATTCCCTAAAAATTAGTGGGAGCCGCGATAGCTCAGTGGTTTAGTGAACTGGACTACTACGGACAAGGGGTAGGGTTTCGATACCAAACCGACGGCTCCGGGTTCACCCAGCCTTAATGGGTAACCGGATTATTTTCTGGGAAAGTAAAGCAGCACGGGCGTAATACCGACCACATTACCCCAAAAATCATGTGCTGAAGGTCTGTAAATTATATGGGTCACTAACACCATATTTCCCTATACGCCACTTGGCGTGACGGGGGTACTTTACTTTTTACTTACTGGGTGTACTGTAGATGCAGTTCCTGTTGAATAAGATCATGTGACTGGCTGATCGCTATCTGTTTCTTACCATTTGTAACGCATCGAGAATTGTCACCGTCACAAGACGAGGTGAACACCGGGAACTAAGACAGTAGAATCATCGGCGGGTCGTGGCAGGGGCAAACCAGGAAGGTTCTCTATAGCTGAACACCGTGACGATCTTATGTAGTTGTTTTGAAGAAGCAAAACAATTGGGGTGCACGTTGTTATGATCTTAGAGGATGTTGTGGAGAACATCCGAATCTTCTATCTATTGTCCTTTCGAGCCGAAGACGGCACATAGGGCTGAACTACAATCTCGAAAACAAAAACCTTGCGTGCCAAAATGGAACATATTGCAGAGATCACTGTTTCTAAAATCTATGGCGCTGTTTCCATAACAACACTTTTTACAATGACAGCTTGTCAAGCCATCGATCAACCTCCTTTATCGCCTCTTACGACACATGCTTGGAAGGTCACAGTGTCACTATTCTTTACTCCCTCATAATAACCGCGGTAACAGACGGGAATGCGAATCTTGGCTAGCGATAATTTAGATCTGCATTCATCTCACATCGTTTTTTTTTTTTTTTTTTTAAAACAGATTTTTTTTAGTTGCTTTGTGCATTTTCTGATCACAGAAACACAATCCTCTACGATTCTTGTTTGGAATTTTCGAGTTGTTTCAATAAAATATGGAGCAGATTAAACATCATCAAGTGCCAGATTAGTATTAACTCTTTGAAATTGTTTCTCTTGCACAATATTCCTCGACTAAAATATCGCTAGCGCGAGCACGATATTAGACTTTAACATTGACACTTGTGTCTGTGTCTCACTGCACTAGACTCTAACATTGACACTTGTGTCTGGTCTCACTGCACTAGACTCTAACATTGACACTTGTGTCTGGTCTCACCTGCACTAGACTCTCTAACATTGACACTTGTGTCTGGTCTCACTGCCCTAGACTCTAACATTGACACTTGTGTCTGGTCTCACTCACGCACTGACTCTAACAATTGACACTTGTGTCTGGTCTCACCTGCACTAGACTCTAACATTGACACTTGTGTGTCTGGTCTCACTGCACTAGACTCTAACATTGACACTTGTGTCTGGTCTCACTGCACTAGACTCTAACATTGACACTTGTGTCTGGTCTCACTGCACTAGACTCTAACATTGACACTTGTGTCTGGTCTCACTGCACTAGACTCTAACATTGACACTTGTGTCTGGTCTCACTGCACTAGACTCTAACATTGACACTTGTGTCTGGTCTCACTGCACTAGACTCTAACATTGACACTTGTGTCTGGTCTCACTGCACTAGACTCTAACATTGACACTTGTGTCTGGTCTCACTGCACTATACTCTAACATTGACACTTGTGTCTGGTGTCCCTGCACTACACTCTCACATTGACACTTGTGCTGGTGTCACTGCACACTAGACACTAACATTGACACTTGTGTCTGGTCTCACTGCACTAGACTCCAACATTGACACGTGTGTCTGGTGTCACTGCACTAGACTCTAACATTGACACTTGTGTCTGGTCTCACTGCACTAGACTAACATTGACACTTGTGTCTGGTGTCCCTGCACTACACTCTCACATTGAAACTTGTGTCTGGTCTCACTGCACTAGACTCTAACACTGACACTTGTGTCCGGTCTCACTGCACTAGACTCTAACACTGACACTTGTATCTGTGGTCACTGTACTAGACTCTAACATTGACACGTGTGTCTGGTGTCACTGCACTAGACTCTAACATTGACACTTGTGTCTGGTATCACTGCACTAGACTCTAACATTGACACTTGTGTCTGTCTCACTGCACTAGACTCTAACATTGACACTTGTGTCTGGTCTCACTGCACTATACTCTAACATTGACACCTTGTGTCCTGGTGTCCCTGCACTACACTCTCACATTGACACTTGTGCCTGGGTGTCACTGCACTAGACACTAACATTGACACTTGTGTCTGGTCTCACTGCACTAGACTCCAACATTGACACGTATGTCTGGTGTCACTGCACTAGACTCTAACATTGACACTTGTGTCTGGTCTCACTGCACTAGACTAACATTGACACTTGTGTCTGGTGTCCCTGCACTACACTCTCACATTGAAACTTGTGTCTGGTCTCACTGCACGAGACTCTAACACTGACACTTGTGTCCGTCTCACTGCACTAGACTCTAACACTGACACTTGTATCTGTGGTCACTGTACTAGACTCTAACATTGACACGTGTGTCTGGTGTCACTGCACTAGACTTTAACATTGACATTTGTGTCTGGTCTCACTGCACTAGACCTCTAACATTGACACTTGTGTCTGGTGTCACTGCACTAGACTCTAACATTTACACTTGTGTCTGGTGTCACTGCACTAGACTAAACATTGACACTTGAGTCTGGTGTCACTGCACTAGACTCTAACATTGCATTTTGTGTCTGGTCTCACTGCACTAGACTCTAACATTGACACTTGTGTCTGGTGTCACTGCACTAGACTCTAACATTGACACTTGTGTCTGGTGTCACTGCACTAGACTCTAACACTGACACTTGTGTCTTTTGTCCCTGCACTAGACTCTAACATTGACACTTGTGTCTGGTGTCACTGCACTAGACTCTAACATTGACACTTGTGTCTGGTCTCACTGCACTAGACTCTAACATTTGACACTTGTGTCTGTCTCACTGCACTAGACTCTAACATTGACACTTGTGTCTGGTGTCCCTGCACTAGACTCTAACATTGACACTTGTGTCTGGTCTCACTGCACTAGACTCTAACTTGACACTTGTGTCTGGTCTCACTGCACTAGACTCTAACATTGACACTTGTGTCTGGTGTCACTGCACTAGACTCTAACATTGACACTTGTGTCTGGTCTCACTGCACTAGGACTCTAACGTTGACACTTGTGTCTGTGTCACTGCGCTAGACTCTAACACTGACACTGCGTGACTTTTTACTTTTTGACTTGTTACTCGTGACTATTTACTTGTGACTTGTTACTTGTAACTTGTTTACTCGTGTCTTGTTACTTGTGACTTGTTACTCGTGACTTGTTACTTTTGACTTGTTACTTGTGACTTGTTACTTGTGAATTGTTACTCATGTCTTGTTACTTATGACTTGTTACTTTAGACTTGTTACTCGTGACTTGTTACTTGTGACTTGTTACTCGTGTCTTGTTACTTGTAACTTGTTACTTGTGTCTTATTACTCGTGACTTGTTTACTCGTGACTTGTTACTTATGACTTGCAACTCGTGACTTGTTTTTACTCGTAACTTGTTATTTGTGTCTATTTACACTTGACTTTTTACTTGTGATTTGTTACTCGTGACTTGCTACTCGTGACTTGTTACGCG
Organism: Megaustenia siamemsis; assembly: GCA_032433765.1. Classification (NCBI taxonomy): domain Eukaryota; kingdom Metazoa; phylum Mollusca; class Gastropoda; order Stylommatophora; family Ariophantidae; genus Megaustenia; species Megaustenia siamemsis. The sequence continues at coordinate 13,924,232 of JAVIAB010000139.1, read as the reverse complement.
TCGTGACTTATTACTCGTGACTTGTTACTCGTGACTTGTTACTTATGACTTGCTACTCGTGATTTGTTACTTGTGACTTGTTTACATGTTCTTGTTACTTGCTACTTTTACTTGTGACTTGTTACTTTGTGTCCTGTTATTCGTGACTTGTTACTACTTGTGTCTTGTTACTTATTACTCGTGACTTGTTACTTGTGTCTTGTTACTTGTTATTCGTGACTTGTTACTCGTGACTTGTTACTCGTATCTTGTTACTTGTGTCTTGTTACTCGTGACTTGTTACTTTTGACTTGTTACTTGTGACTTGTTACTTGTGAATTGTTACTCGTGACTTGTTACTTATGACTTGTTACTCGTGACTATTTACTTGTGACTTGTTACTCGTGACTTGTTACTTGTGACTTGTGACTTGTGACTTGTTACTTGTGTCTTGTTACTCGTGACTTGTTACTTGTGTCTTGTTACTTGTTGTGTCTTGTTACTCGTGACTTGTTGCTCGTGACTTGTTACTCGTGACTTGTTACTCGTGACTTGTGACTTGTTACTTGTGTCTTGTTATCGTACTTGTTACTTGTGTCTTTTACTCGTGACTTGTTACTAGTGACTTGTTACTCGTGACTTGTTACTTGTGACTTGTTTCTTGTGACTTGTTACTCGTGACTTGTAACTCGTGACTTGTTACTTGTGACTTGTTACTCGTGACTTGTTACTTGTGACTTGTTCTCGTGACTTGTGACTCGTGACTTGCTACTCGTGACTTGTCGTGACTTGTGACTCGTGACTTGTTACTCGTGTCTTGTTACTCGTGACTTGTTAGTTTGTGACTTGTTACTCGTGTCTTGTTACTCGTGACTTGCTACTCGTGACTTGTTACTCGTGACTTGTTACGTACATATCTGATCTATCTCGTGCCCCCATGGGAACATATATGCTCCAGCCTGAGAATCACTGATGTAGAGCTGTGTTTCTCATCCGGGAGCCATATAACCCCTCGGGTGCGGAGCATGACCGGTGGGGGGGGGGGGGGGTGACAACAGCGCAAGTCTATGTAGCTAACCTAACACCTAACTTGTGTAGAATGTGCTCTAAGGCAAAAGTGACTTGTTGAGTTTGAATATCTTGGTCATGTTCTGTCCCATATTGTCCATTCATCTCCCTCTATTATTTTTTCCACTTATTTCAGGATGTTTTTTGATTCTTTGAGGATCTGAAGTTGGTTGGACTGTTGAAGGTCTCCGCCTGTTTTTTGCGCGTACATATTCTTCCTCCTTTTTTCCCTTCCTCATTTGCCTTTCAGTCAGCGTCGAGGGGTACAATAATATTGTTATAATAACCCCATATTTCAACATGCATTTTGATGTAACACACACACACACACACATGCACACACACATGCACACACACATGCACACACATACACACACACACACAACCCGTACACATAAGAGAACACGATTTGGTTTACGTTGACGTTGGAATGTTTTTCACGGAAGGACACGAAATGGGAAGGGTTGGGGGGGGGGGGGGGGGGGGGGGGGGGGGGGGGGTGGGGGGGGGGGGGGGGGTACGGGAAAACAAGGTAGGAAGAGTCCACGGTATTTTTTTTTTCTTTCGCCAGCCTTGACCTTTGACGAAGTCCCTAGATACTATCTAGGAACTGAATTTTGCGTGTTAATCCATTGTTCCCTGGCGGCCGTGTGCACAGGGGTCCCTCGTCGCACAGGCAGGTAACTCCCTCTTCGGAGGTACTCATATTTTCGTCATACATAGTTCGTCGATGAGCAATTGACGTTTCAAGCCGGCCTCGCTGCTGAGACCAGGGTGGTTGCCGCAGAGAGAAATCATAGATAAAAATCCTAAATGTTCCAGCCGAGATTTGAACCCACAACCTCTTTGTCTCGAGGCCGGCGTCTTGTCTCGAGACCAACCTGCCCCCTGGTCCACGGTATACAATGTTTGAGAATCGCCGATGTGGAGGATGGTAAGACGTAATGACACTGCCAAAATGTTTGAGAATCGCCGATGTGGAGGATGGTAAGACGTAATGACACTGCCAAAATGTTTGAGAATCGCCGATGTGGAGATGGTAAGACGTAATGACACTGCCAAAATGTTTGAGAATCGCCGATGGTGGAGGATGGTAGACGTAATGACACTGCCACAAAATGTTTGAGAACGCCGATGTGGAGGATGGTAAGACGTAATGACACTGCCAAAATGAACATGTTACTACTCCGCATAGCGTGTCATGTTCCGCATAGCGTGTCATGTTCCGCATAGCGTGTCCATGTTTCCGCATAGCGTGTCATGTTCCGCATAGCGTGTCATGTTCCGCATAGCGTGTCATGTTCCGCATAGCGTGTCATGTTCCGCATAGCGTGTCATGTTTCCGCATAGCGTGTCATGTTCCGCATAGCGTGTCATGTTCCGCATAGCGTGTCATGTTCGCAATAAATTATTTTTACCACCAACTGAATTAAATGTTACATTCCAGCTTGTTTTATTACTCTAGGCCGTCCTGTTATTATTTGATATGTTATATTCATTATCTGACATATTGTCTCAGTCTTCATATTATATTTTTGTTATAGTTACCTTGATTGTTATTCTTACACTTTAGGCATTTTACTAGTTATGTTTTTTACTTCGTATGTTCTTCAATTGTACCTTGTTGTGCTCTCTGTCTCTTCTTATTGGCGTTCAGTCGTTAAGTGCGGACGGATGCGTTTGTCGCTAGTTTACGGCAAAGCCGCAATATCTGGTATTTACTGCCCGAGATATCCGACTTCAAACAGGGTAGTCTAGGACGACATCATTTCTACCGCAGGAAACAAAGCGAAATCCATTGTTTTAGATGCAGGGTTGTGTAGGGACGTGTTCGCCTACGTCAGTAGAAGTAGTACTTAATTGCTACGGTAGCGACGAATTACCGTGTGTGCTACTCTACTATAGAGGAGATCGCCTCTGTTAGCGCCAGTACTGGATAGCGCCAGTAGCTAGAGTACGCCCCTACCTATGGGCCCCAACCCTTTAGGGCCCTACGAAACTAATCCTAATAAAAAGAATTTTATCTTGATGGAAATGACAATCAAGCTTTCTTATATTTTCTTTTTATTAAAAAATTGAAAACAATAACGATCAATTCAAAAAGAGAAAACTGGACTTTTTTTTTTCATTTTGTTCACTGGCTTTCACCTTTGGCGAAGTCCCTAAAGATAATAGTAGATAGACTAGGCCAGAATAGATCATATGTGGAGATAGAGATTAGCTTGGCTTGAATATCTGTCTAGTTACCCAAACTCAGTGGACGATAGCAGTAGCAGTACAATAATAAGACAAACACAGAATAACACAGGATGTTTTAGGAATAGATAATTTTAGCTGTTTTT
>JAVIAB010000139.1:13719353-13920743 GCA_032433765.1 Megaustenia siamemsis | reverse complement strand
AATGATTGTGTAGCTGGCTAAGATTGTCCTCCTTAATGATGTGGCTAGATTGGCTTAAGTTGTGTCCCATAAATGATTGAGTAGCTGACTAAGTTTATCCCTAATTGAAGAGAGTACCCCCAAACCAAACTGATTTTATTTACGCCTTAGTTTGTGTACGACTGCCGCAGTGATGATTCAGTGTCTATTTAACTAATCTCATCAGCAGGAGACTTGTGTTCCTGGAAGGTTTGGCCAACGAAGAAGAGAGCAGGGTGCGTAGTTGCTTCATGGGAAGTCAAGTCCAGGAACAAACAAATGATAAATAAAACAAGCACAAACCTAAACACATTAGCTTTGTCCAGCAGACTTGAACTAGGCATCATCAACAAATCTAAGGAACTCAGAAATTTTTTTAATACGAATGAGAGAAACAATGATAGTGGATATTCAAGACAGAAATGAGAACTGTGGATGTTCATGATGAACTTAGTCTTGTCTGAACCCAGGAGAGAATTTATGCAAAAACAACAAAAACAAAAGGTTATCCTCATGGATAAAACTAGAGAAGAGAGAAGGTGCAAACAAGAAAATATGAGCAAGAACTAATAGATACAAGTTAAAACAAAACAACAAAAGTTAAACTATTTTTTTTGTTGCTATAATAATGTTCATTTGTTTTTGATATACTCGATTCAGGTGGTGTTTGGAAATCCTAAACTCATTAATGATAATAAGACCAGTAGCAAGTCAAATCAACAGAAAACGTCAAGTCCAACCAACAAATCACTTCCCAAAACAAATGACAAGTCAGTTGCAGGTAATGTGCCTACATCTCCAGAAATACTTCCTGCCATGAGAGCAGTTTTATCTCCCAGTAATGAAGTCCTACAAAGATGCTCTGTTCGTGACATCTCCAAGACGTCCTACCTTCTATGCATGACCAAAAACATCACAGTGAATAAGGACAGCTTTATCCTGACAGAACAGCCATCCAGCAAACCTCAGAGCAACAAACTGCCCAGCATATCACAGAAGGACAATAATCAGGCTCCATCTAGAGTGTCATTACTAACAATGTTTGAGCCCCCCAACTCTCACACAAAGTGTGATATCATTGCTATTAAAAAAGATCATGACCAGTCTCAAGTTCACATCAAGAACACAGACTTAGTTGATGGCCATCAAGATCAACCAAGGCTCATTTCTGGCAATGCTCCATCCTTGACTAGTGCAAGTTCCAATCAGCTGCCAACAGGTCAGTCCCCAGTTTCCAGTGGTAGTTCACAAGTAAACACCAAGACCAGCCAGATGAGACCGACATTTACCTTACATCTTGGGATGCCAACAGATGTTCTGGCATCACTATACCAAGCAAGCCTGGACAGCCAGTCAGTCCAGTGGGGACACCAATTGTCAATCAAAATCATTTTGACTATTTCCCAATGCACCAAAAAACACCTCCAAAACCGTGTGGCCAACACAAGACTATCCCCACATCACCGCCCACCGCTGAGACATCTCTATTAAACAAGCTGAAGAGTTCTATTAAAAGTAGTGATAGTGACAGTCTCGCTTCAGCATCTGAAGATGATTGGTCCTTATCTGAGTGGTCAACATATGATGGAGACATGGACAGCTTGAGGCTGGAGTTAGTTGAGACTGTCTTGGAGTGTCATAAAAGCAATCAAGATGAAATGTTTCTGCAGCATGAACATGGCCCTGGCAACACAAGTGTGGCCATCCATGCAAACAAGCATGTCTACAGCACAACATCTCCAGCTGTACTGGCAACTTTGGCACTGGTTGAAGATAGAAATGGCTACATAGAGTTGTTGGATGACCCACTAACAGAGGCAAATGTGTACGATGAGGCCAGAACAGCTTCAGACCATTACTACTCCAACCCTGACAGCAGTATTAGCAAAAATGGTAACATCTATGAAAATGATCAGGACTACAATGATTATAGGTCCCATACTGTTATTCCGAGTAAAACTAAAGACACTCTCATGACTGGGAGCCAAGCCAGCAGCGGACCACAACTACCACCTAGACGCAACAGTTCAGACACACTCACAACTGAGAGTCAAGCCAACAGCGGACCACAACTACCACCTAGACGCAACAGTTCAGACACAATCACAACTGAGAGTCAAGCCAACTGCGGACCCAACTACCAGCTAGAAACAACAGCACATTTGGTCATAAATCAACCTCACTTGGGCACGCTGTCATGAAATCTATCCCAGAAGTCTCTAATCCATCTTTCGGCCAACTCAACAAGAACATGTTGTTAATGGAGCTAAGAAAAGCTGGAATGAAGCCAACAGTAGAGATGGCCTTTATTAGTCTGCAGTGGGTGGACATTACTTATTTGTTAAGCAGAGACGATGATTTTGATGATGTGTTGGTGAGTTTGTTACCTCAAGTGGGTAAGATAGACTTGAAAAGATTAGCCATATGTTTAAGAGGGATCAAGCTCAGAATTTAGAACTTCACCACTTAGTTATTGTGTGTGTAAACTTCACTGAACTCTTTACCTCTGTGTGTGTGGGAAAACTTCACTGAAACTCTTTACCTCTGTGTGTGTGGGCAAACTTCACTGAAACTCTTTACCTCTGTGTGTGTGTGGGCAAACTTCACTGAAACTCTTTATGTGTGTGTGGGCAAACTTCACTGAAACTCTTTACCTGTCTGGGAAAACTTCACTGAACTCTTTACCTCTGTCTGGGAAAACTTCACTGAAATTCTTTACCTCTCTGTGTGTGGGCAAACTTCACTGAAACTCTTTACCTATGTCTGTCTGGGCAAACTTCACTGAACTCTTTACCTCTGTGTGTGTGGGCAAATTTCACTGAAACTCTTTACATGTGTGTGTGTGTGTGGGCAAACTTCACTGAAACTTTACCTCTGTGTGTGTGTGAGTGTGTGTGGACAAACTTCACAGAAACTCTTTACCTCTGTGTATGTGTGTCTGCAAACTTCACTGAAACTCTTTACCTCTGTGTGTGTATGTGGGCAAATTTCACTGAAACTCTTTGCCTGTGTGTGTGGGCAAACTTCACCACTGAACTCTTTACCTCTGTTTGTGTGTGTGTGTGGGCAAACTTCGCTGAACTCTTTACCTGTGTGTGTGTGGGCAAACTTCACTGAACTCTTCACCTGTGTGTGTGTGGGCAAACTTCACCACTGAACTCTTTACCTGTGTGTGTGTGTGGGCAAACTTTGCTGAACTCTTTACCTGTGTGTGTGTGTGTGGGCAAACTTCATTGAACTCTTTACCTGTGTGTGTGTGAGGCAAACTTCATTGAACTCTTTACCTGTGTGTGTGTGAGGCAAACTTCATTGAACTCTTTACCTGTGTGTGTGTGAGGCAAACTTCATTGAACTCTTTACCTGTGTGTGTGTGTGAGGCAAACTTTGCTGAACTCTTTACCTGTGTGTGTGTGTGTGGGCAAACTTCATTGAACTCTTTACCTGTGTGTGTGTGAGGCAAACTTCATTGAACTCTTTACCTGTGTGTGTGTGAGGCAAACTTCATTGAACTCTTTACCTGTGTGTGTGTGTGAGGCAAACTTCATTGAACTCTTTACCTGTGTGTGTGTGAGGCAAACTTTGCTGAACTCTTTACCTGTGTGTGTGTGTGTGGGCAAACTTCATTGAACTCTTTACCTGTGTGTGTGTGTGTGAGGCAAACTTCATTGAACTCTTTACCTGTGTGTGTGTGAGGCAAACTTCATTGAACTCTTTACCTGTATGTGTGTGAGGCAAACTTCATTGAACTCTTTACCTGTGTGTGTGTGGGCAAACTTTGCTGAACTCTTTACCTGTGTGTGTGTGTGTGGGCAAACTTCATTGAACTCTTTACCTGTGTGTGTGTGAGGCAAACTTCATTGAACTCTTTACCTGTGTGTGTGTGAGGCAAACTTCATTGAACTCTTTACCTGTGTGTGTGTGTGAGGCAAACTTCATTGAACTCTTTACCTGTGTGTGTGTGAGGCAAACTTCACTGAAACTCTTTACCTCTATGTGTAAAAGGGGAGTAATAGGAAAAGGACGGAAAAGTGTAAACAAATTGAGTGAGTGGTTGAGAGAAACAGGGAAGATTCACATGGTAAGTATGGGTTTGTGAACTCGAAATCAGTTCAGATGGACCAAGGAATTCTTGGGAATTTAGAAGAGTGCATGAGGGGGTGAAGGAGGGGGTGGGGGGGGGGGGTTGAGTGCGAAAGAGAAAGAGAATAGGCATGTGACAAGTGAAGTGGGCAAGAGGTTGTCCGACGGCTGGGGGCCAGTGGGCCTGCCAGTCTTGGAGATGTGGCTGTGTTTGAGTGTCCTGTCAGTTTAATTATTGAAGTAGTGTCTTAACATCAAGCAGAGAGCTTGTCATTGGTGTGAAGTTATGTAGAGTCAACTAATTGGTTACCAGATCATCAAGAGTAGTTTGATTTGGACATGTATTGACTAATGTGGTCAATTGACTTAGGGAAGTAGACCTGAACTGACTAACGTTGTCAATGAATTAGTGAAGTCTGGTCTAAACCATGAGCAAGGAGAAAGTCGGGTGTATTAAATTAGAGTTTCACTAGTTGGTGTTCGGCTTTCTTTGTGAGGCTGGAAGACTCAGTCAGGCACATGAGTGAACCTTATTGTTAATCAGCTTGTGTGAGAATTAGTGGATGTGCATAAATAAACAGGCTAGTCGCCTGTGTGACTAGTGTGAGCTAGGGAGAAGTAGTGGATGTACAAAAATAAACAGACCAGTTGCCTGTGTGACTAGTGTGAGCTAGGGAGAATTAGTGGATGTGCATAAATAAACAGCCAGTCGCCTGTGTGACTAGTGTGAGCTAGGGAGAAGTAGTGGACGTACATAAATAAACAGGTCAGTTGCCTGTGTGACTAGTGAGAGCGCAGGAGCCTACATCAGTCATATCTGTGAATGTACCCATTGAACTGTACCAGAATGTGAGTGTGTACGGTTTGTCAATTGTGTCTACTCGAACGCATGAATGGATGTGTGTTTCGTCACAATAAAAGCGTGGCCTTTTTATAAACACATTATTGTTGATTCTTTTGAGTCAGTGTGCGAAATATGTCAGTCATGGTTATGAATAATCAACGGGTGGCTGCATGAACCATCACCAAAATTCAATACGAAGTACTACCACAAGAGGGCTGCTATGGCAGGCCAGCCATAGGGCACCGATTCAGTCTTAAGCGATGATCCAGTATTGATCCGGGAGGCCAGGAGTCTAGTAGTCAACACTAGAAAACAAGGGGCATCAGGTGTTTGGAGGTCAACACACTCACAACACAGCAACCCTCAATACGGTGCGTCAAGAGGTGTGTCTTATGTTCATGTCCGACGTATTGTGTTTTACTATCAATAACAGAAGGTCAGGCTACCTCATTTTGACGTATGTGTGTGGGTAAACTTCACTGAACTCTTTACCACTGTGTGTGTGTGTGTGGTTATAGTACTGTCTGAATCTAATTGTGGTCTGAGTGTAATGGAGATGTAATAGTACTACCTGAGTGTAATGGAGATGTAATAGTACTACCTGAGTGTAATGGAGATGTAATAGCTCTACCTAAATGTAATAGAGATGTAATAGTACTACCTGAGTGTAATGGAGATGTAATAGTACTACCTGAGTGTAATGGAGATGTAATAGTACTATCTAAATGTAATGGAAATGTAATAGTGCAACCAAAGTGTAGTGGAAATGTAATAGTGCAACCAAAGTGTAGTGGAAATGTAATAGTGCTACCAAAGTGTAGTGGAAATGTAATAGTGCTACCTAAATACAGTGGAGAATATTAGAGCAAGTAAAGTTTTTTTTGGCCACGTTAGAAATGAGTTACAAAACATGTTGGCGCCGAAACACAAGAATCATTAGGAGCACTCCTTTAGTCATGCTCTATAGGGAGATTGAATTGTTGAGACACCATTTAGAGACTTTTATTAAAGAATATTCAACAAATACACCATCCGCAACGGTAACACACTGGGGGGATATATAAGCAAAAGTTCACTTAGAAAGATAAGATTCAATATTATCAAGCAGACTACAAGGTCATGATGCCAGGACCTGGTTAACGACGGTCGTCAGAAAGACAAGACCTGTTAGGAATATAGATAGGACAGTTAGGAACAGTGAATGTATGATCAGTGAATTATAAAGCTAATGACGCAATGACAATTGTTGACATTGTTTGTAGTAATTTTATTAATTTCTGAGACAGACTGACATCTAAGTATAAGATAGGTAACCAAGACTTTGCATACGCCTCCGGATAAATTTGTTGGTTATAAGAAATTAATCCATCAGCCCAGACTTGGCATCCGTCACTGGATGAAGAAGAGTCTAACAGCTCTGACTTCATGCCCGTCATTGCTGAGGAAAGCTCATGTGTAGAAGATGTTGTAGATAACAACTCACTATGTTCAAATGCTTCACTCATAGACACTGGCTTTAGCCTTCAATGTGTGCAAAAGAATGTCAGATGTAAGCAAGTAGTCAGATGTAAGCAAGTTACCATCTGTTAGCAAACAGCCAAACGCTGCAGAGAATTTCTTCAGCGATCAGCTATTGCTATGCATTTAGACCAGCTTGGGTCATAAACAGGATGGTGTGTTTGAGGTCATCACTAGTTCCCTATAGCTTGTTATGCAGGGTTGTTTCTATGGGCCATCCCTGTGTTCTCAGGGTGTTGAGAGTCCTGTAGGATATGTTCTGGAGTTTGTCTGGATGTTCCTGTGTTGAGAGTGCTGTAGGATATGTTCTGGAGTTTGTCTGGATGCTCCTGTGTTGAGAGTGCTGTAGGATATGTTCTGGAGTTTGTCTGGATGCTCCTGTGTTGAGAGTGCTGTAGGATATGTTCAGGAGTTTGTCTAGATGATTCTATGTTGAGAGTGCTGCAGTCCTGTAGGATATGTTCTGGAGTTTGTCTAGATGATTCTATGTTGAGAGTGCTGCAGTCCTGTAGGATATGTTCTGGAGTTTGTCTGGATGCTCCTGTGTTGAGAGTGCTGTAGGATATGTTCTGGAGTTTGTCTGGATGCTCCTGTGTTGAGAGTGCTGCAGTCCTGTAGGATATGCTCTGGAGTTTGTCTGGATGCTCGCAGTCACATGTTGCAAAATCACTAAGTCCTATCTTGTGTAGGTGTGCTCTGAGGCAACAATGACCTGTTCTGAGTCTGAATATCTTGGTCTGCTCATATCTGCTAGGTTTATTTAGGTTGTCATGTTCTGGCTCATATTTTCCATGTAACTGCCTCCATTCTGTTTTCCTAGCTTGTTTGAGGATTGTTTTAACTTCTCTCAGGCTCTAGGGTTGGTTGGACTGTTGAAGCCTCTCACCTGCTCTTGCGAGTTCATCTGCTTTCTCATTTCCAGGAATACCAGTGTGCTGGTATTGCAGGACTAGTTGTCTTTTCTGACAGCAAACATATGCTATTCCTTATTTCTTGGATGAGTCTGTCCTGTTTTAGACTTGACATTACTTGCATGACTATGAATAAGTATGCAGTTTATGAACTGATTATATATGTCAAAGAAGCAGACATTTGAGCAGATGTCCATAAATTATTATGACAACTGATGTTTATTACTGAACTGTTTCAGTGTCATTCTTCATCATCAGCACAAACACACACACACTACTTCATGCTCAATCACATCTCATCTAGTTCTCGCTGTTGCCTCCATGTTAAGGTAACACATGTTAACATGTAGATGTATTGTGTTGTCGTTTGCAAGCTGCAAAATATGCCTCCTTTAGTGAGGCATTCTTGGATAGTGGCTTCCTTCCCTCTTTAGCTCTTGTCTGACTGGTTAGTCAGTTCTCAGACAGGAAATTGTTGCAGGATCTTAATCTGGTCTGATTCACTGATCCTAACATAGCAGTAAGTTAAAGTCAGTGACTGATTCCAGCTGTTGAGCTGTCAGTTAATGATCAGTGACAGCTTCCAGTTGTTGGGCAGAAAGTTAAAGTCAGTGACAGCTTCCAGTTGTTGGGCAGAAAGTTAAAGTCAGTGACAGCTTCCAGTTGTTGGGCAGAAAGTTATAGTCAGTGACAACTTCCAGTTGTTGGGCAGAAAGTTAAAGTCAGTGACAGCTTCCAGTTGTTGGGCAGCAAGTTAAAGTCAGTGACAACTTCCAGTTGTTGGGCAGCAAGTTAAAGTCAGTGACAGCTTCCAGTTGTTGGGCAGTAAGTTAAAGTCAGTGACAGCTTCCAGTTGTTGGGCAGTAAGTTAAAGTCAGTTACAGCCTCCAGTTGTTGGGCAGAAAGTTAAAGTCAGTGACAGCTTCCAGTTGTTGGGCAGCAAGTTAAAGTCAGTGACAGCTTCCAGTTGTTGGGCAGTAAGTTAAAGTCAGTGACAGCTTCCAGTTGTTGGGCAGTAAGTTAAAGTCAGTGACAACTTCCAGTTGTTGGGCAGTAAGTTAAAGTCAGTGACAGCTTCCAGTTGTTGGGCAGTAAGTTAAAGTCAGTGACAGCTTCCAGTTGTTGGGCAGCAAGTTAAAGTCAGTGACAGCTTCCAGTTGTTGGGCAGCAAGTTAAAGTCAGTGACAGCTTCCAGTTGTTGGGCAGTAAGTTAAAGTCAGTGACAGCTTCCAGTTGTTGGGCAGTAAGTTAAAGTCAGTGACAACTTCCAGTTGTTGGGCAGAAAGTTAAAGTCAGTGACAACTTCCAGTTGTTGGGCAGAAAGTTAAAGTCAGTGACAGCTTCCAGTTGTTGGGCAGCAAGTTAAAGTCAGTGACAACTTCCAGTTGTTGGGCAGCAAGTTAAAGTCAGTGTCAGCTTCCAGCTGTTGGGCAGAAAGTTAAAGTCTGTGAAAGCTTCAAGTTAAAGTCAGTGACAGCTTCCAGCTGTTGGGCAGTAAGTTAAAGTCAGTGACAGCTTCGAGCTGTTGGCTATCTTCTTAGTTTATCCATTCCTCCTTGACTCTACCTCTCTATTTATCCACTCCTCATGTCTGCCTCATCCATATTCCCTTCTCACACTATAATCTCTTCACTCTACCATGTTCACCCCTTTTATATCAGTAATACCGTCTGACAGGGGCTGTAAATCTATTGAGTACACTCATTGTAATGTTATAATTGTTGCCTAGTTATCTCCTATGATCTATTTATACAATATTATTGTTGCTGTCACAAGAGAGACACAAAGTTGTGTGGATTTTTATGAAGATGTTTTCTTGCTGTTTTTTTTTTTTTTTTCAATCAGAGATTGGCAGTAAATAAATTGTTTTTACTGGACGGTGAATAAATCACTGCCTAGAGTACAAAGCAATTAAATATGTTGACAACAAATTGTTGCTCTTCATCATCATCAAGTACCAGGCCTACTGGCATAGGTGATAATGTCTCTCCACAACTTTCGATCTCAGCAGCTATTTATCATTTCTGTTGTTGACCTTCTGCCAAGTCATTCTCTTAAAGCTGTCTGTTATTTATTCTCTTTGCTTTCCTCTATCTGTTCGTCCCTCAATTTTTCCGGTTGTTACAAAATATTCCAGTTGTTCTCTTCTCATTACATGGCCACAAAATGATGATTGTTTCTTCCTAATATTGGAAATTAGCTCTCTTTTTGCTATGACCTCTCTCAGAATGTTTTCACTACTCTTCTTAGCTGTCCATGGTATTCTCAACATTCTTCTGTAAAACCACATTTCTACAGACTCCAGTGAGTTTCTTGTCTGTTGTCCTATTGTCCATGATTCGCATCCATATGTTAAGACTGGCTCTACATAACATTTAAGAACTCTTTTTCTTGTTTCTATTACTGAATTATTGTTGCTGTTACTCAATGGTAAATGAAGAATAGACATGACAATTAAAAAATTATTATCTTTACTTGACACTGGTAAACAATTATTACCTTGATAACAAATTGTTGCCTTTAGTTGACAGTAAATAAATTATTGGCTTTACTTATCAGCAAACAATTACTGAGCTAAATAATAATAGACTAGAGACATCACACATATTGTTGTACTTTCTTGCAAGTAAACAAATTTCTGAGCTAACAAATCATAGACTAGACAACACACACATATTGTTGTCCTCACTTGCAGGTAACCAAATTATTTACAGGAAAAAAAAAACATCACATAATAATTGTCAGAAACTTTAATGAAATTGTTTGCAACTCTTGAAACAAGAAGAAATGTGAAAATATTAGCATGGGGAACACTCACTGGTGATGAACAAACAAAACTGTTAACCACAGGGCCATAACTAAGCATGTACCTATAAACACAACCTCTCACATTGTCACTAATTTGAGAAAACATTTTGGTTCAAATCTCCCATTTGTTTCTATTTCTGGAACAAAACAACCTTGTGCAACTGGTAGGTACTGGTAATGCTGATATACAGTCGAACCTGGTCTTAGGACCACCTGTTTAAAGCGTTTCCCTGGTTATAGGACCGGGTCTACAATTTCCCCGAGTTTTTTACTATATGCTAACACTGATTACGGCGCTCACCGTATGACGCGACCAGAGACCAGGCTAATTAACCGCTGCCAATGTTATTTATCCCGTTTACGACACGCGGGTAATAGACCGAGATAACGATACACTGACCAGCCAGTCCTCCTCCGTCTCGCTGGGAGCCATAAACGATCGACACAGGTGTCTACAGGTGTCGAAGTTTTCCCGTATTTAGTGAGTCCCAGATTACAGTGGGACGTGTTACGTTTATCAGTCAATACTGGTGTGAGAAACACGGCAGACGCAGATCTATGATTCGTGAAGTGACATCACTTCGCGGTTCCGTCTAGACCAGAGTAGACCATTGCGTGGCCCGTATAAATTACAGGAATTAACTAAAGAATTAGTCATTGCCCGCTTAGAGTGTATTCACGTACATGTACAGTATCTCAGTGAATTATTTTTGTGGATTTTAAAAGTGTTACACACAATATAGGAAATGGCCAGTGTCAAAAGTGTAAAACCAAAAGCATTAACGCTGGAAGAACGAATATCAGTGATTCGACAAAATATTTTTGTGTGTTTAACTATCGTGTTTTATGAAAAGTGTCCAACCAGTGGCTATTGTAGACCGACATGTGCACTATGTTCTACTCATGGATTACGCTGATTTGCAGGTTAGTTTTCATAGTGCTTAGGATAAAAATTTTTTTATCGCTCTATTTATTATGTGAAACCTGTGAGGCAGGACCACCTGTCCTATGGGACCAGTTTTTGAAAGTCCCGTGAATGGTCGCCTTAGACAGGTTCGACTGTAGTATTTGTATTTGATGACATGCAGCCTAAGCAAACATTGACAGAAGGAATGATGTCATGAAACTATTCATGACTACTAAACAAGGTCAACATAGAACAAGGAATATCAAGCAACTCACTGTTCTATGTGAATACTGAACTAGGTCATCATATCAAGCAACTCACTGTTCTTTGTCAATACTGAACTAGGTCGTCATATCAAGCAACTCACTGTTCTATGTCAATACTGAACTAGGTCATCATATCAAGCAACTCACTGTTCTATGTCAATACTGAACTACGTCATCATATCAAGCAACTCACTGTTCTATGTCAATACTGAACTAGGTCGTCATATCAAGCAACTCACTGTTCTATGTCAATACTGAACTAGGTCGTCATATCAAGCAACTCACTGTTCTATGTCAATACTGAACTAGGTCATCATATCAAGCAACTCACTGTTCTATGTCAATACTGAACTAGGTCATTCATATTAAGCAACTCATGGTTCAGTCACACTAAACTAGGTCATTATATCAAGCAACTCATGGCTCTATGTCAACTAAACTAGGTCGTCATTTCAAGCAACTCATGGTTCTACGTCACAACATTTAATGGCAAGGCGGCAACTACTCTTCCTCACTGTTATCACCAACTCTGCAGGTCAGGTACCAGTTTTCACAGCCTGGTTAACTACAGCATATCTGTATTTTGTACACATTTTCAGATGTCAGCCCAAATAATTACAAAGAAAGGCCATTGTCTGTGCAAGACTGTTGACAGACTGCATACAACTTGTCCTAATATGGCATTATGTAAGAGCTGTGAATGTTACTCTCAGGGAGGAAGAAGTGTCATGACTGTTGACAGACTGCATACAACTTGTCCTAATATGGCATTATGTAAGAGCCGTGAATGTTACTCTCAGGGAGGAAGAAGTGTCATGACTGTTGACAGACTGCATACAACTTGTCCTAATATGGTATCATGTAAGAGCCGTGAATGTTACTCTCAGAGAGGAAGAAGTGTCATGACTGTTGACAGACTGCATACAACTTGTCCTAATATGGCATTATGTAAGAGCTGTGAATGTTACTCTCAGGGAGGAAGAAGTGTCATGACTGTTGACAGACTGCATACAACTTGTCCTAATATGGTATCATGTAAGAGCCGTGAATGTTACTCTCAGAGAGGAAGAAGTGTCATGACTGTTGACAGACTGCATACAACTTGTCCTAATATGGTATCATGTAAGAGCCGTGAATGTTACTCTCAGGGAGGAAGAAGTGTCATGACTGTTGACAGACTGCATACAACTTGTCCTAATATGGTATCATGTAAGAGCCGTGAATGTTACTCTCAGAGAGGAAGGTGTCATGACTGTTGACTGCAGAAAAACACAAAATCTTGTCCCAAAGGTAGGAATGAAAACAAATTCTATTTTCACAGGTTAGACAGACTCTCATCTGTAACAAAAAAGATTCTGTGTAACAATGACCATATTAGAAAATAAAGATCCTCCATTGTATCCAAAAAAAAGACTATCCTCTGTAACAATGAATTTCCCCTGTAACAAAAGATGCTTCTATGTAACAATGACTCTCCTCGGTAACAAAAAGATGCTTCTATGTAACAAAGACTCTCCTAGGTAACAAAAAGATGCTTCTGTACAACAAAGACTCTCCTAGGTAACAAAAAGATGCTTCTATGTAACAAAGAATCCACAAGTTAAAAAAAATATGTCCTGGTTAATAGAAAGCACAGAGCCTTGTTACCAAACTTGTATTTGTGTAACTTGTTTTAGCGAAGTTCACCAACGATCAAAGATCGTTACAGTTCGGTAAAATAGAGTCCCTAAATGTATTTTTTAAATACATCTTCTACGAGCATTTAAAACAGAATTAAATTTAATTAATTTAATTTGACAATTTTATGTTAGTCTCTTAAATATTCTCTTTTATAACATATAAAATAAATTAACAATAATTTATAATGGTATTTTTAGAGGGCAGGTGATCTGTAATTTTGGCACATACGCACAGTTAACTCAACCTAGATGTCCAGTATTCCTGTGCTATTGGAAAAAAAATTAATGCTTTAAAAAATAACTCCACATTGCATACCCCATTGAAATATAAATGAATTGTGACCTAAATAGTTACAACGGATATTATTTTTAAATCTCTGCAATGAGTAGTTTTCTTATAATCATGTTTAAATATGTTGGTCATTGAGACGTTACTGGCAACGGTTGCGATCGATGGTGGCCTGTTAAAACTTTGTCTTTAACCTAAATGACATTGTCAGCGGTGAAACTTCCCGGAATGATGAACATAAATAAAATTATTAGTCCAGATAGGGTTTTTCTTGTTAGAAAAACAAAAACAGGCAATATTAACAGGGACTTTTTATGTCGTTTTTATGGCATTTTGGGAAACTTGCCACATGTTGCATAATAATTTGTGTTGCAAAGTGCTAGCAGAGTTGTCCTTAAAGGCAAAAGTCATTGGAAAATAGTCATTGTTATATAGAAACCATCATGAAAAACCTGGCTAGCAATTACACTTAACCCCTCTTATGTTTATTAAGTTTAAAAAATCAAACTTGACAAAGATTTAAAAACTAATAAATAAAATTCACTTCAAAAGTATGGAACACTATGATATGAAATTGAAGTTCTGAAGCTATTTACGGAAGATGCTTGGTTGAGCTGGCTATGACAGTACATTTGTTATAATTTTGTTATGTTCACAACAGTCGGTGCACAAACTTAGAGAGAAAGGCTGATACATATTGTATGTCACTGTAACTGGATCTCCTCAATTTCATATTTATAACAGGATTTATATCTTAACACAGCACACTCTGTGGTTGGCAAGAGACTGCGGTGATAAAGCATTAAATAAATAATGACTGTGATATTAGTACAAGTGAAAACACTGTCTCATGTGAGAATTCAAACTTCATCCATAATTTAAAAAAGATTATTTTGAAAGTTGAATTATTTCTTAAATAACAATTTAGCAAAACAAAGCTCAAAAGTAGCAACGTGTAAGATTGCTCACTTCAAAGAAAAACGGAATGTAGACACCCGAAACAGGCTTCTGTTGTTTTTAAGTCAAATTTGTGTCTACCCTGAGAGCATACATGATGTCATCTTGACTGACGTTGAGTCGTACTCGCATGTTGAGGTCAAGAGTGCCTGGCTCTGTCAAAAGTAAGCGCATACTTCCCAGACGATAGCAAATAGCAGATAACTCTGTCATCGTTGGAACATGGACTCCTAGTGAAGTAGATATATGTGCACAATAAGGTGAACTATTGCACAATGACAAATATGGTTATGAAAACATGGGCTTCAAATGTACAAACCAGCCCTGGGAAAAACCAGAACATGAATATCCATGTTTAGCAACAAAGATAGAAAACTGATAATTACGGTCACACAGACATTCCAATATTTGGAACAAAATTCTGCAATAAGAAATGGTAGAAGATCTTTGTGACTATCATCATCATCAACATCATCAAGTACCATGCCTGCTGGCGTAGGTAATAATGTCTCTCCACAACTTTCGATCTCGACAGTTATTTATCATTTCTGTTATTGACCTTCTGCCAAGCCATTCACTTAAGCTGTCTGGTATCTTTTCTCTTTGCTTCCCTCTATCTCTTTGTCCCTCAATTTTCCCAGTTGTCACAATATATCCAGCTGTTCCCTTCTCATTACATGGCCAAAAAATGATGATTGTTTCTTCGTTAATATTGGATATTAGCTCTCTTTTTGCTTTGGCTTCTTTCATAATGTTTTCATTACTCTTCTGTCCATGGTATACTCAGCATTCTTCTTTAAAACCACATTTATTTATGACTATTGGCAACAAAAAAGCATTCCAAAGAATTATTACAGTGATATAAACAATATCAATATACACAAGGCAATATCCAATGACATATATTAACATAGAAACTGTGGTAAGTAAAGAAAGAAAGACAACTCAGACAATATAAACTTAATGGCCACAAAACAGGAAAAGAAAGCAACTTGTGAGTGCCAACACAGAACTCTTTCTGGTAAAATCAATTTCTCTTGGTGATCCCATCTTAGATCATGTGTATTTGAGTGCCCAGATCTTTCTCTTGAAAGAGCAATCACTGACTGGTGATAACAAAAACAATGATGACGCATACCACTGCCCAGACACAATTTTTAAAAAATAACTGCAGCAAATCTTCCCATGTCAAAGAGGAGTCTGATGGCAGGAGCCAGCAGTTAAGTGTACAGATATATCCAAAGGCCAGGGAATAACAACAGAAAATAAAAGACATCATAAATATAAATTTGACACGGCACAAGTAGGCAAGAGCATCATTAACACTAAATTACAATACTTATCTGTGCCAACACAAAAAGGGAACTCCTAAAAAAACATCAGAAAGAAACAATCAATATTTTTTAGGCACATCATGAGAAGAGGAAAGTTAGAATACTTGGTTACAATTGGCAAAATAAAAGGAAAGAGAGATTGTGGACAACAAAGAGAGAAAATACTGGATAGCTTGGTGTCATGGCTTGGAAAACAGTCAACAACAGAACTGATATGATGTACTGTGGATAGAAGATTGTGGATGGACATGATCGCCTACGCCATCCGGTATGGCACATGATGATCTGTGACTGGCATGTTTACGATATTGTAGTAAAAATTACTACCACTTAAATGTAACATCCAATGCTTTAAAAATGGTATTTAGTCTGAACTTTTGACACACAGCTGTGTGTTTACACTAGATAAGACACAGGGAACTCTGATTTCCTGGCTTTGGTTGATTTATGACCTGAGTTTGACCTCATGGACCAGACATGTTACAATGTCCATCGGTACAGTCGCAGCAAGTCTGTCAGCATGCTCGGCTACCTCATAGCATTATTCGCTGGTTTTCCCAAGTTACAAAGGGTTGTTTGATGTCAGCCAATGGCCAAAGAGTTCCCTGGTCACAGCAAGCAAAAAAAACTACCAATTTCTTGCAGATTTTATTTTTTTATTATAGCAGAAATATAAATTGTGACGTGACACCAGCAGACAAGAACAGCAGAAATATAAATTGTGACATAATAGAAGTGGACAAAAATAGCAGAAATATAAATTGTGACATAAACAAGTAGACAAGAGCAGCAGAAATATAAATTGTGACATAAATAAGTAGACAAGAGCAGCGGAAATATAAATTGTGACATAATACAAGCAGACAAGAACAGTTGAAATATAAATTGTGACATAAATACAAGCAGACAAGAACAGCAGTAGAAAAATAAAAACCATATAACGAGCAGAGTGTATTGTACATACAATACCATACAGAACATGCATCACTGTATGATAATGTACATAATAATGAAAGTGTACAAGTGAATAGAGACACTCTTATCTAGTTAATTAAATTGTGTGAACACAGACATTCTTACCTTCAAATCTACACAATATTTGGTGTTGATCACAAATTTTGTAGAACGTTGCCTCCTCAATTCCTGAACATTGAAACTCAGCAACAACAGCTTTGAGGAACAACTGTTCTTGTAATGACAAGTTCCTGAGAACAAATGACAACACAACTCAGCAACAACAGCTTTGAGGAACAACTGTTCTTGTAATGACAAGTTCCTGAGAACAAATGACAACACAACTCAGCAACAACAGCTTTGAGGAACAACTGTTCTTGTAATGACAAGTTCCTGAGAACAAATGACAACACAACTCAGCAACAACAGCTTTGAGGAACAACTGTTCTTGTAATGACAAGTTCCTGAGAACAAATGACAACACAACTCAGCAACAACAGCTTTGAGGAACAACTGTTCTTGTAATGACAAGTTCCTGAGAACAAATGACAACACAACTCAGCAACAACAGCTTTGAGGAACAACTGTTCTTGTAATGACAAGTTCCTGAGAACAAATGACAACACAACTCAGCAACAACAGCTTTGAGGAACAACTGTTCTTGTAATGACAAGTTCCTGAGAACAAATGACAACACAACTCAGCAACAACAGCTTTGAGGAACAACTGTTCTTGTAATGACAAGTTCCTGAGAACAAATGACAACACAACTCAGCAACAACAGCTTTGAGGAACAACTGTTCTTGTAATGACAAGTTCCTGAGAACAAATGATAACACAACTCAGCAACAACAGCTTTGAGGAACAACTGTTCTTGTAATGACAAGTTCTGAGAACAAATGATAACACAACTCAGCAACAACAACTTTGAGGAACAACTGTTCTTGTAATGACAAGTTCCTGAGAACAAATGATAACACAACTCAGCAACAACAGCTTTGAGGAACAACTGTTCTTGTAATGACAAGTTCCTGAGAACAAATGATAACACAACTCAGCAACAACAGCTTTGAGGAACAACTGTTCTTGTAAAGACAAGTTGCTGAGAACAAATGACAACACAACTCAGCAACAACAACTTTGAGGAACAACTGTTCTTGTAATGACATGTTCCTGAGAACAAATGATAACACAACTCAGCAACAACAACTTTGAGGAACAACTGTTCTTGTAATGACAAGTTCCTGAGAACAAATGATAACACAACTCAGCAACAACAGCTTTGAGGAACAACTGTTCTTGTAATGACAAGTTCCTGAGAACAAATGATAACACAACTCAGCAACAACAGCTTTGAGGAACAACTGTTCTTGTAATGACAAGTTCCTGAGAACAAATGATAACACAACTCAGCAACAACAACTTTGAGGAACAACTGTTCTTGTAATGACACGTTCCTGAGAACAAATGATAACACAACTCAGCAACAACAGCTTTGAGGAACAACTGTTCTTGTAAAGACAAGTTGCTGAGAACAAATGATAACACAACTCAGCAACAACAGCTTTGAGGAACAACTGTTCTTGTAAAGACAAGTTCCTGAGAACAAATGATAACACAACTCAGCAACAACAGCTTTGAGGAACAACTGTTCTTGTAATGACAAGTTCCTGAGAACAAATGATAACACAACTCAGCAACAACAACTTTGAGGAACAACTGTTCTTGTAATGACAAGTTCCTGAGAACAAATGATAACACAACTCAGCAACAACAACTTTGAGGAACAACTGTTCTTGTAATGACACGTTCCTGAGAACAAATGATAACACAACTCAGCAACAACAGCTTTGAGGAACAACTGTTCTTGTAAAGACAAGTTGCTGAGAACAAATGACAACACAACTCAGCAACAACAACTTTGAGGAACAACTGTTCTTGTAAACAACAGACTTGATGATAATAGACAAACAACAAACTTGATGATAACAGACAAACAACTAACTTGATAACAGACAAACAACAAACTTGATGATAACAGACAAACAACAAACCTGATGATAACAGACAAACAACTAACCTGATGATAACAGACAAACAACTAACCTGATGATAACAGACAAACAACTAACCTGATGATAACAGACAAACAACTAACCTGATGATAACAGACAAACAACTAACCTGATGATAACAGACAAACAACTAACTTGATGATAACAGACAAACAACAGACTTGATGATAACAGACAAACAACTAACCTGATGATAACAGACAAACAACAAACTTGACGATAACAGACAAACAACTAACCTGATGATAACAGACAAACAACAAACTTGACGATAACAGACAAACAACTAACCTGATGATAACAGACAAACAACTAACCTGATGATAACAGACAAACAACTAACCTGATGATAACAGACAAACAACTAACCTGATGATAACAGACAAACAACAGACTTGATGATAACAGACAAACAACTAACCTGATGACAGACAGATGACCTGACTGATGACGACATACAATTATATCTGACCTGACTGCTAATAACAGACAAAGAACTAACCTGATGGCCACAATCTTGGGAGAAGAGAACATCTCTTCAACTGCTGCATTAATATCTAACATGCTGACCACCATTGATGTTTTCTTATCTGCTGCCCGAGCTTCAGAAATCTCTGTTGACCTGCGACAAATGTCCAAGGCACGCCGAGCATCCCCAGACACCGCTGCCACCTGTTAGAAGATAATCCCACAGGTAACTCTAGAAGATAATCACACAGGTAACTCTAGAAGACAATCCCACAGGTAACTCTAGAAGACAATCCCACAGGTAACTCTAGAAGACAATCACACAGGTAACTCTAGAAGACAATCCACAGGTAACTCTAGAAGACAATCACACAGTTAACTCTAGAAGACAATCCCACAGGTAACTCTAGAAGACAATCCCACAGGTAACTCTAGAAGACAATCCCACAGGTAACTCTAGAAGACAATCACACAGGTAACTCTAGAAGACAATCCCACAGGTAACTCTAGAAGACAATCACACAGGTAACTCTAGAAGACAATCACACAGGTAACTCTAGAAGACAATCCCACAGGTAACTCTAGAAGACAATCACACAGGTAACTCTAGAAGACAATCACACAGGTAACTCTAGAAGACAATCACACAGGTAACTCTAGAAGACAATCCCACAGGTAACTCTAGAAGACAATCCCACAGGTAACTCTAGAAGACGATCACACAGGTAACTCTAGAAGACGATCACACAGGTAACTAAACAACAAATCATTATGGCACTACAGTATATCTTCAACAATTTATTTACCACATCATCAAGAATATTGATTTGATACAATCAAGAATATTGATTGATACAATCAAGAATATTGATTCAAACCATCAAGAATATTGATGAATGAACAATATGCAGCAATAGGAAAGCTTGTAGGTAAAGGTAAAGTATGAGACTTGAATCGGCGTCTTGGCAGCACAAGTTTTCACCCATGTGTTTGTCTGCCTATCCAGAAGAGTTTGAAAACTGTCGCCTTAAGCATCGAAACTCTTGATGCAAGATGGCATTCCTCACCTTCCCAGAGTACTATACCCTGGTACCCATTTCTGCCAGCTGCTGGGTTGACCGCAGGGGAATTTATTTCCAAGCATGAGTACAGCTCAAACTGCTTCCAGCGGGACTTGAACAAGGTTTGTCCGAACATCACTAGCTCATTCTGGTGGTTTTCCAAACTAGGCTACCAAGGCCCCGAAAGCTTGTAGACTAAAGCACAATAAAACATCAATCTACAGCAAAACTGTTAAACTTGTAGTGTAATCAGATGTTTTAAGAGTGCCCGATTGTAGTGACATGAAAGATGTGAGTAGGAAAAGTTTGGACATTGTCAGATTGCAATTGTCTGGAACCAGAAAAGGAAGAAAGGAGCTGGGAGTATGAATAAACCTGTACAGCAGGAACAGCCAGAAATGATGCAAAATCAGTTGGTGTCTCAACAGTGGAGAAATACAGAGTTGATCAGAAATTGTGGTACAGTGACTGTTAGCCTGTATTTGACTAGAAACCATAAGGAGTCAGTGAAATGAATGGAAAGGTAATTTTGTGTGATGCAGACAAACTACAATAAAAGTGTCCAACTAAGTAAAAATACTGAAAATGTGTTCCAAGCCTCTGTTTCTCATGGATTAATTGCATGATTCCTGACCCTTATCCACACACAATCAATGATAAACTGTGTGATGTCTGGCCATTACCCACACAGCGATCAATGATAAACTGTGTGATGTCTGGCCATTACCCACACAGCGATCAATGATAAACTGTGTGATGTCTGGCCATTACCCACACAGTGATCCATGATAAACTGTGTGATGTGTGGCCATTACCCACACAGCGATCAATGATAAACTGTGTGATGTCTGGCCATTACCCACACAGCGATCAATGATAAACTGTGTGATGTCTGGCCATTACCCACACAGCGATCAATGATAAACTGTGTGATGTCTGGCCATTACTCACACAGCAATCAATGATAAACTGTGTGACCCTTACTCACACAGCAATCAAAGATAAACTGTGTGATGTCTGGCCATTACCTACAAAGCAATCAATGATAAACTGTGTGGTGTGTGACCCATTAATTCTGTAAGAAGTAAATGTGTGATATTTGTCACTAAACCTTTGTAACAAACATTAAGTATAAAAACCAAATATTTTAAAACATGAACATTCAATTGAATCTCTTATTTCTAAAATGTCAGACAAAACAAATACCTTATTGCATTGTCTGTTAAACGAACCATATATTTGTTTTGTCTTAGTAGCTACAAATAATGAATTATGATGTAATTACAAATAATGAATTATGTAACTACAAATAATGAATTATGATGTAAGTATAAATAATGAATTATGATGTAAATATAAATAATAAATTATGAACTTAGCAATTGTTGAGAGCTTCAAAGTGTGAAATAAGTGACTGAATGTGAATTGTCCACATGAACTTATTAGCTGAGTGACAAGGTCATTAAATGTAGTCAATGAACCAACCTTTCTAGCTGCCAGCTGCACAGCATCACTGTCAAACACCCGCAGTCCTTTCAAGCGGGAAGCAACAATCTCCTCCAGCTGACGGAACGTGTAGGGTTGAAATGTCATCCGTGTGAGACCCTGTGATATCAACATTTAGGACTTCTGTCATTACAGCAAGAAGAGCAACAAAATAACAATATTACAGCAGCAACATCTCAAGACCATCTGTTGCAACCTTCATTTGATGAATGATCTAGCTTGGAATCAATTTGGCAGCAAAATCCCAAAACAAATTGTAGAAACATGCATTTGATGAATGATCTAGCTTGTTCACAATGAGCATTCCTTCAACTTCATCCATCCTAAAAAAAAAAGTCTTGTATTTGGTTTTGGTTATGGAAGGCCCCGGTATCACTGCAAACGAATTAAAATCCATAACTGCTCAACCGCCCGTGCCAGCGGAATCATCAGAATTAATATCTCATCTCCCAAACAAAGAAAGGTAACTGTAGTCCCCATCGTAGCAGTCTCAGCACACACCAAAAGACATAAGGTGAAACCGCGCAGAAAGTGAACACAGCCAACTGTTCCCTGTCATACAATATCATCATTCATCGTAAACAATTGGAATATCGAAACATGATCAAAACGGATGAGACACACAGTTCACGGTGTGCACAGAACACTTAACTCAGTAGCTCCTTTTATTTCAGTAGTCTTGTATTTACAACGAGCTAACAATAATTATAATCAATCAAGCCACCCAATTATGTAAATACAGAATCCAAGTCATCTGATTTCTTACAACCAGTTTTGTCTTCCATCTTCAACCCTTACTCATGTGGCAAAGGTGAGTTCCCTTGGACTATCATTGACATAGAACCACAAGTTTGCATTAGGAGAAATGTACGTAACAGCACTAGGAGAAATGTACAAAGGAAACACAGAAAACATCCTACAACTCAAGATTTGAACCTGTACTCTTCTACTCAGTGCCTTGCACTAGAAAAGTCTGCACTTTCATGTAGAGCATTGGTTCAAATTCTCTATTGGTTTGTCTCCTGTGTTTCCTATTAATCTCAAGTGCTAGACAATAATTGTGTCCCTTTGTCATGTCTCTAGTCTCAGTTTTAGCTCCAAAAACAAATATTTATTATATTTATTGTTGTTGCTGTTTACCCTATTTATTGTTGTTGCTATCTTCTCTATTTATTGTTGTTACTATCTTCTCTATTTATTGTTGTTGCTATCTTCTCTATTTATTGTTGTTGCTATCTTCTCTATTTATTGTTGTTGCTATCTACTCTATTTATTGTTGTTGCTATCTTCTCTATTTATTGTTGTTGCTATCTTCTCTATTGTTGTTGCTATCTTCTCTATTTATTGT
Source organism: Megaustenia siamemsis (assembly GCA_032433765.1). Lineage (NCBI taxonomy): Eukaryota > Metazoa > Mollusca > Gastropoda > Stylommatophora > Ariophantidae > Megaustenia > Megaustenia siamemsis. Next base: position 13,897,720 of record JAVIAB010000139.1, on the reverse strand, counting down.
TGTTGCTGTTTGAGGTTGCTTGTTTAGCCATACAACAGATTCCATTGCAGCTACATAAACAAGGGAACAGAAAGTTCCTGGCACCAGCAAACCTTCCATGGAGAATAAAGATGAATTCCTCTCTTGGCTTCAGATTTAGTCTCAAAATTGTTCCCTTATATATGGATGATTAAATATTGCAATATTTTATTGACAACTACCAAATGTTACCAAGAACTTTCAATTCTCTAATAAAGATATCAACTTTATAGAACTCAAAGCTGGCAGAGAAACAATCCTCTAATAAAATGATAACTTTATACAACTCAAAGCTGGCAGAGAAAGCCAACTAAGATAACAAGTTCATTAATACAGAATATTTGGTTGAACTCACCAATCGACTGGCAACTCTTTTAATCATCATCCTTTCTGGCAAGTCCATGGTGTTAGCGACTGCTAAGACTATCAGCTTTGCTCTCTCTTTTGTTGGCCAATCAAAAATATTGTACATGACATCTTGTTTACGAGTCCACAGTAGATCCAGCTGTTTAGCAACGTGTATAAACAAACATTGTCAATGGTGGCATTTTAAACTAAACAGATAACAACAATTAGCCTAACAAAGTTACTCCAGCAGGCAGGCACGCACGCGCGCACACGCACAGAAAAAGAAAAGCCCAAATGTTTGCAAAAATATCTTATGCAACAAATCTATGTCAATAAAAATGAGAAAGAGAGTTCATCGGTGCTATATAGAACCAATTCTGACCTATGAAAGCGAATCATGGACAGTAGACAAACAAGTGAAAAGACGATTAGAGGCCACAGAGATGGGATTTCTCAGAAGAATGTTGAAAGTTCCTTGGACAGCTAAAAAGACCAACGAGGAAGTTCTCAAAGAGGCCAACACAAAAAGGCAGCTCCTAAAAAACATCAGAAAGAAACAATCAACATTTTTCGAGCACATCATGAGAAGAGGAAAGTTGGAATACTTGGTTACAACTGGCAAAATAAAAGGAAAGAGAGATCGCGGGTGACAAAGAGAGAAAATACTGGATAGCTTGGTGTCATGGCATGGAAAACAGTCAACAACAGAACTGATACGATGCACTGTAGATAGAAGATTGTGGAGGGACATGATCGCCTACGCCAACCGGTATGGCACATGATGATGATGAAATGTTTGCAAGGTAGAAGCAGACATGATGATGATGAATCTTCCAGACTGACACTCTGATGACCTTCCACCTTGAACCAAGTTGTAATTCCAGAGTTCACATGATCCCCAGAGTCTGGAAACCAGAGTTCCCATGATCCCCAGAGTCTGGAAACCAGAGTTCCCATGATCCCCAGAGTCTGGAAACCAGAGTTCCCATGATCCCAGAGTCTGGAAACCAGAGTTCCCATGATCCCCAGAGTCTGGAAACCAGAGTTCCCATGATCCCCAGAGTCTGGAAACCAGAGTTCCCATGATCCCCAGAGTCTGGAAACCAGAGTTCCCATGATCCCCAGAGTCTGGAAACCAGAGTTCCCATGATCCCCAGAGTCTGGAAACCGCTGTCCACCTGCATCCTTCTCTTCTTAGCGCTCACCTGTTTAAGTGTGTGTGGTTGTGTTATACGACAAAGCCATGATATTTGTGCCTTCAGGCCCGACATCAACATGGGTAGATTTTACTTAACAATTTTTGCCCGGGGCAGTTGCCATTTTAGGCCTTATCTTTTTGATTTTAAAAAGCAAAGGGTTCTTTAAAGTGAACATGACATCTCCTGTTTTGTATTCTTTTCCAAGCTGGACATTTGTACAATATTACATGTATCTAGGCAGTAATATAGTTAAAGATCGATGGCTTGACAAGCTGTCATTGTAAAAAGTATTGTTATGGAAACAGCGCCATATATTTTAGAGCAGTGATCTCTGCAATATGTGCCACTTTGGCGCGCAAGGTTTCTGTTTTTGAGATTGTGATTCTGCCCTATGTGCCGTCATCAGCTCAAAAGGACAATAGAAATAGAATATAATTAAAGGAGGAATAGAGAATGATACCAAAATAAGGATACAAAAAGCTAGAGGAACATTCAATGCACTAGGAAACATATGGAAATACAAAGAAAGTAGGTTAAAAACAAAAATAACAACTTTCAACTCCAAAGTTAAGTCAGTTCTATTACATGTCTGTGAAATATGGAGAACAACAAAGACAATCATGAAGACACAGACCTTCATTAATGAATGCTTGCGCAAAATAAAAGGATGGAAATAGCAGGACAAAATCACTAACAGAATTTTGGAAAAGTACCAGTCAAATAACAGCGGATAAAGAGATACAATGAAGATGGTGGGGCTGGATAGGACACACTGCGGAACCAACTGAGAGTATTACACAACAGGCCCTTTTTTTTTTTATCCCCAAGGAAAAAAGACAAAAGAGGAAGACAGATGGAAGATGATGGGAAAGACATGGAATGATCTTAAAATAATTGCAAGAAACAGAACGGCTTGGAAAGTGTTTGTTGAAGACCTATGCTCCACATGGAGCTGATAAGTAGAAGAAGAAGCTAGACATTGGATCTCACTACCCAGAGAGGGCTAGACATTGGATCTCACTACCCAGAGAGGACTAGACATTGGATCTCACTACTCAGTGACCAGGGGAGGGTCAAGCCATATGAAAATATGGAATCAAAGTAAACAATTTCCTACCTCCTGTGGCAGGATTAGAATCTGGGACATTCTTTTCCAGAGTTGAATATCTTACCTCCAGACCACCTGGTGCCCTGAACTTACCTGGTTGTAGGAAACAAAAGATGAATGTGTTGAACAAGATAAAACATCAAGTGGTTGCCTGGAAGAAGTTGTTCACCTTACCCCACAGTTAGCATTCTTGAAGTTCAAGGTAAATTAAAACACTGCGTTATCCAGCTGGTATACCTAACAGCTGGACTGTGGGTGAGCATTAAACCTAGATTATAAAACCATTGTTAAAACTACCGCACCAAAACACAAATTCTTCCAAATTTGATAGCTTACGATGTTCAAACATTACCCGCTTCCGTGTACCTTCCTAATTATTACTTCCAGTGACCCCTGAGTGTTTAATTTGTTTCTACTGATGTGACTTCCGTATCATATTTGTTTTGTTTATGTTGACCACTTAATGTGGAGGTAGGACCCCACAGACATACCAGCCTTTGTTAGGACAGACACAAAGAAATGCCAACAAAACCAATGGAGAGACTAACCTCATCCACCAGCAAGACAATGGGGTCAGATCTTGGGGCAGGAGTTGTAAACATTTTGTTCAAGATGTTAGCAGCATGGTCAGCAGTTGCCTCCCTGCCAGTCAGTGCCTGTCAGATAAAGAAAAAAATGATTGATTAATGTTCCATCAAGTATAACACAAACTAACAGCTACAACATAAAGAAAGGTTCCCTTATTGCATAAATAGGATGTCACTTGTTAAATATCCTTGGGTGAAAATATAAATAAGTCACAAATGGCTTTAAAAAAACTAAATGTGACAAGAACTAGAAAATTATTTATTGTTACACTTACATTATCCATCTATTTCTCAACTAACATTCCAAGAACATTGATGCACTTTTCCCATTGTTTTATTCCTGACCCAATTCCTCAGGCATGCAATTTTGTGGTCTGATTTCTAAGCCAGAATTTCTCTTCATATTCAACTTCTTCACCATTCATGAAACACTTTCTGGAGATCCAGTCAAGCATTATCCTGTTTATTCTAGTTGCTGCACTGCCTACTGTAGTTGCTGCACTGCCTACTGTAGTTGCTGCACTGCCTACTGTAGTTGCTACACTTCCAAGTTGCTGCACTGCCTACTGTAGTTGCTGCACTGCCTACTGTAGTTGCTGCACTGCCTACTGTAGTTGCTGCACTGCCTACTGTAGTTGCTGCACTGCCTACTGTAGTTGCTACACTTCCAAGTTGCTGCACTGCCTACTGTAGTTGCTACACTGCCAAGTTGCTGCACTGCCTGTTGTAGCTACACTGCCAAGTTGCTACACTGGCTACTGTAGTTGCTACACTGACTATTGTAGTTGCTGCACTGCCTGTTGTTGTAGCTGCACTGCCTGTTGTAGTTGCTACACTGCCTACTGTAGTTGCTACACTGACTATTGTAGTTGCTGCTGCACTGCCTGTTGTAGCTACACTGCCAAGTTGCTACACTGCCTACTGTAGTTGCTGCACTGCCTACTGTAGTTGCTACACTGCCAAGTTGCTACACTGCCTATTGTAATTGCTACACTGTCTATTGTAGTTGCTACACTGCCTATTGTGGTTGCTGCACTGCCTACTGTGGTTGCCACACTGCCTACTGTGGTTGCTACACTGCCTACCGTAGTTGCTACACTGCCTACCGTAGTTGCTACACTGCCTGTTGTAGTTGCTGCACTGCCTACTGCGGTTGCTACACTGCCTACTGCGGTTGCTACACTGCCTACTGCAGTTGCTACACTGCCTACTGCAGTTGCTACACTGCCTACTGTAGTTGCTACACTGCCTGTTGTAGTTGCTGCACTGCCTGTTGTAGTTGCTGCACTGCCTGTTGTAGTTGCTACACTGCCTACTGTAGTTGCTACACTGCCTGTTGTAGTTGCTACACTGCCTACTGTAGTTGCTACACTGCCTGTTGTAGTTGCTACACTGCCTACTGTAGTTGCTACACTGCCTACTGTAGTTGCTGCACTGCCTACTGTAGTTGCTGCACTGCCTACTGTAGTTGCTGCACTGCCTACTGTAGTTGCTACGCTGCCTATTGTAGTTGCTACGCTGACTATTGTTGTTGCTACGCTGCCTACTGTAGTTGCTACACTGCCTACTGTAGTTGCTACACTGTCTATTGTAGTTGCTACACTGCCTATTATAGTTGCTACACTGCCTATTACCTCTAACCATCTCCTGCACCTACTGCTCAGATGCCTATCTTGCAATCTGAACAGGACATTCAGGCTGGACTTCATCAACAATTTTGGTCCCTGAATGAGAAACATTTTCTACCAGCAACGCACCGTTGTAAGGGACCAATAACTGTCATCATAAACAGGATGCATTTCCAAAAAACGGACGTCATGCTGTTCTTGGGACTCCTTCAGTTCAGTTAACCATTTTGTTACTCTGCTGCACATGCAGCACCCAGCGCCCCCTACCTAACAAAATCATAAAAGTTAAATGTTACTACCACCTAATAACACCTTTAGAAACCATCAATCAAATTTTCATACTAAACCAAATCATCACTTTGTGACTAATTTATATGACTTCCTCTCGTAACTGTTAAACTATTTCTGATGACCTTCATCAAATCTTCTCCCTTGTGTTAACTTATTGAACTTTCATACTTCAGAATTAAAAAAAAAACAAAAAAAAAAAAAACCACAAACTAACAAAAGAGATTTGAAATCTTGGTAATGACTGTCTATCATTCTCTAGCTTGTGTATGTTGCAAACAAATGTCTGCATCTCTCTGTTTGTGTAGTTAAGTATTTAATATCAGGGTCTCTCTGTTTGTGTAGTTAAGTATTTAATATTAGGGTCTCTCTGTTTGTGTAGTTAAGTATTTAATATTAGGGTCTCTCTATTTGTGTAGTTAAGTATTTAATATTAGGGTCTCTCTATTTGTGTAGTTAAGTATTTAATATTAGGGTCTCTCTGTGTAGTTAAGTATTTAATATTAGGGTCTCTCTGTGTAGTTAAGTATTTAATATTAGGGTCTCTCTGTGTAGTTAAGTATTTAATATTAGGGTCTCTCTGTGTAGTTAAGTATTTAATATTAGGGTCTCTCTGTGTAGTTAAGTATTTAATATTAGGGTCTCTCTGTTTGTGTAGTTAAGTATTTAATATTAGGGTCTCTCTGTTTGTGTAGTTAAGTATTTAATATTAGGGTCTCTCTGTTTGTGTAGTTAAGTATTTAATATTAGGGTCTCTCTATTTGTGTAGTTAAGTATTTAATATTAGGGTCTCTCTATTTGTGTAGTTAAGTATTTAATATTAGGGTCTCTCTATTTGTGTAGTTAAGTATTTAATATCAGGGTCTCTCTATTTGTGTAGTGAAGTATTTAATATTAGGGTCTCTCTATTTGTGTAGTTAAGTATTTAATATTAGGGTCTCTCTATTTGTGTAGTTAAGTATTTAATATTAGGGTCTCTCTATTTGTGTAGTTAAGTATTTAATATTAGGGTCTCTCTGTTTGTGTAGTTAAGTATTTAATATTAGGGGTCTCTCTGTTTGTGTAGTTAAGTATTTAATATTAGGGTCTCTCTGTTTGTGTAGTTAAGTATTTAATATTAGGGTCTCTCTGTTTATGTAGTTAAGTATTTAATATTAGGGTCTCTCTGTTTATGTAGTTAAGTATTTAATATTAGGGTCTCTCTGTTTGTGTAGTTAAGTATTTAATATTAGGGTCTCTCTATTTGTGTAGTTAAGTATTTAATATTAGGGTCTCTCTGTGTAGTTAAGTATTTAATATTAGGGTCTCTCTGTTTGTGTAGTTAAGTATTTAATATTAGGGTCTCTCTATTTGTGTAGTTAAGTATTTAATATTAGGGTCTCTCTGTTTGTGTAGTTAAGTATTTAATATTAGGGTCTCTCTGTGTAGTTAAGTATTTAATATTAGGGTCTCTCTGTTTGTGTAGTTAAGTATTTAATATTAGGGTCTCTCTATTTGTGTAGTTAAGTATTTAATATTAGGGTCTCTCTGTGTAGTTAAGTATTTAATATTAGGGTCTCTCTGTTTGTGTAGTTAAGTATTTAATATTAGGGTCTCTCTATTTGTGTAAAAAGTAAAGTAAAGTACCCCCCGTCACGCCAAGTGGCGTATAGGGAAATATGGTGTTAGTGACCCTATATTTTACAGACCTTAAGCACATGATTTTTGGGGTAATGTGGTCGGTATTACGCCCATGCTGCTTTTACTTTCCAGAAAAAATCCGGTACCCATTTAAGGCTGGGTGAACCCGGAGCCGTCGGTTGGGATCGAACCCTACCCCTTGTCCGTAGTAGTCCAGTTCACTAACCACTGAGCTATCGCGGCTCCTACTAATTTTTAGGGAATTAGTAAAACCCAGGTGTCCTCGCCAGGGTACGAACCCCGGCTGTTGCCGTGGTAAGCCAACCGCCTATCGATTGCGCTAACCGGACACCCTCTATTTGTGTAGTTAAGTATTTAATATTAGGGTCTCTCTGTTTGTGAAGTTAAGTATTTAATATTAGGGTCTCTCTGTTTGTGTAGTTAAGTATTTAATATTAGGGTCTCTCTGTTTGTGTAGTTAAGTATTTAATATTAGGGTCTCTCTATTTGTGTAGTTAAGTATTTAATATTAGGGTCTCTCTGTTTGTGTAGTTAAGTATTTAATATTAGGGTCTCTCTGTGTAGTTAAGTATTTAATATTAGGGTCTCTCTGTTTGTGTAGTTAAGTATTTAATATTAGGGTCTCTCTATTTGTGTAGTTAAGTATTTAATATTAGGGTCTCTCTGTGTAGTTAAGTATTTAATATTAGGGTCTCTCTGTTTGTGTAGTTAAGTATTTAATATTAGGGTCTCTCTATTTGTGTAGTTAAGTATTTAATATTAGGGTCTCTCTGTTTGTGTAGTTAAGTATTTAATATTAGGGTCTCTCTGTTTGTGTAGTTAAGTATTTAATATTAGGGTCTCTCTGTTTGTGTAGTTAAGTATTTAATATTAGGGTCTCTCTATTTGTGTAGTTAAGTATTTAATATTAGGGTCTCTCTATTTGTGTAGTTAAGTATTTAATATTAGGGTCTCTCTATTTGTGTAGTTAAGTATTTAATATTAGGGTCTCTCTATTTGTGTAGTTAAGTATTTAATATTAGGGTCTCTCTGTGTAGTTAAGTATTTAATATTAGGGTCTCTCTGTGTAGTTAAGTATTTAATATTAGGGTCTCTCTGTGTAGTTAAGTATTTAATATTAGGGTCTCTCTGTGTAGTTAAGTATTTAATATTAGGGTCTCTCTGTGTAGTTAAGTATTTAATATTAGGGTCTCTCTGTTTGTGTAGTTAAGTATTTAATATTAGGGTCTCTCTGTTTGTGTAGTTAAGTATTTAATATTAGGGTCTCTCTGTGTAGTTAAGTATTTAATATTAGGGTCTCTCTGTGTAGTTAAGTATTTAATATTAGGGTCTCTCTGTGTAGTTAAGTATTTAATATTAGGGTCTCTCTGTGTAGTTAAGTATTTAATATTAGGGTCTCTCTGTGTAGTTAAGTATTTAATATTAGGGTCTCTCTGTGTAGTTAAGTATTTAATATTAGGGTCTCTCTGTTTGTGTAGTTAAGTATTTAATATTAGGGTCTCTCTGTTTGTGTAGTTAAGTATTTAATATTAGGGTCTCTCTATTTGTGTAGTTAAGTATTTAATATTAGGGTCTCTCTATTTGTGTAGTTAAGTATTTAATATTAGGGTCTCTCTATTTGTGAGGGTCTCTCTATTTGTGTAGTTAAGTATTTAATATCAGGGTCTCTCTATTTGTGTAGTGAAGTATTTAATATTAGGGTCTCTCTATTTGTGTAGTTAAGTATTTAATATTAGGGTCTCTCTATTTGTGTAGTTAAGTATTTAATATTAGGGTCTCTCTATTTGTGTAGTTAAGTATTTAATATTAGGGTCTCTCTGTTTGTGTAGTTAAGTATTTAATATTAGGGGTCTCTCTGTTTGTGTAGTTAAGTATTTAATATTAGGGTCTCTCTGTTTGTGTAGTTAAGTATTTAATATTAGGGTCTCTCTGTTTATGTAGTTAAGTATTTAATATTAGGGTCTCACTGTTTATGTAGTTAAGTATTTAATATTAGGGTCTCTCTGTTTGTGTAGTTAAGTATTTAATATTAGGGTCTCTCTATTTGTGTAGTTAAGTATTTAATATTAGGGTCTCTCTGTGTAGTTAAGTATTTAATATTAGGGTCTCTCTGTTTGTGTAGTTAAGTATTTAATATTAGGGTCTCTCTATTTGTGTAGTTAAGTATTTAATATTAGGGTCTCTCTGTTTGTGTAGTTAAGTATTTAATATTAGGGTCTCTCTGTGTAGTTAAGTATTTAATATTAGGGTCTCTCTGTTTGTGTAGTTAAGTATTTAATATTAGGGTCTCTCTATTTGTGTAGTTAAGTATTTATATTAGGGTCTCTCTGTGTAGTTAAGTATTTAATATTAGGGTCTCTCTGTTTGTGTAGTTAAGTATTTAATATTAGGGTCTCTCTATTTGTGTAAAAAGTAAAGTAAAGTACCCCCCGTCACGCCAAGTGGCGTATAGGGAAATATGGTGTTAGTGACCCTATATTTTACAGACCTTAAGCACATGATTTTTGGGGTAATGTGGTCGGTATTACGCCCATGCTGCTTTTACTTTCCCAGAAAAAATCCGGTACCCATTTAAGGCTGGGTGAACCCGGAGCCGTCGGTTGGGATCGAACCCTACCCCTTGTCCGTAGTAGTCCAGTTCACTAACCACTGAGCTATCGCGGCTCCTACTAATTTTTAGGGAATTAGTAAAACCCAGGTGTCCTCGCCAGGGTACGAACCCCGGCTGTTGCCGTGGTAAGCCAACCGCCTATCGATTGCGCTAACCGGACACCCTCTATTTGTGTAGTTAAGTATTTAATATTAGGGTCTCTCTGTTTGTGAAGTTAAGTATTTAATATTAGGGTCTCTCTGTTTGTGTAGTTAAGTATTTAATATTAGGGTCTCTCTGTTTGTGTAGTTAAGTATTTAATATTAGGGTCTCTCTATTTGTGTAGTTAAGTATTTAATATTAGGGTCTCTCTGTTTGTGTAGTTAAGTATTTAATATTAGGGTCTCTCTGTGTAGTTAAGTATTTAATATTAGGGTCTCTCTGTTTGTGTAGTTAAGTATTTAATATTAGGGTCTCTCTATTTGTGTAGTTAAGTATTTAATATTAGGGTCTCTCTGTGTAGTTAAGTATTTAATATTAGGGTCTCTCTGTTTGTGTAGTTAAGTATTTAATATTAGGGTCTCTCTATTTGTGTAAAAAGTAAAGTAAAGTACCCCCCGTCACGCCAAGTGGCATATAGGGAAATATGGTGTTAGTGACCCTATATTTTACAGACCTTCAGCACATGATTTTTGGGGTAATGTGGTCGGTATTACGCCCATGCTGCTTTTACTTTCCCAGAAAAAATCCGGTACCCATTTAAGGCTGGGTGAACCCGGAGCCGTCGGTTGGGATCGAACCCTACCCCTTGTCCGTAGTAGTCCAGTTCACTAACCACTGAGCTATCGCGGCTCCTACTAATTTTTAGGGAATTAGTAAAACCCAGGTGTCCTCGCCAGGGTACGAACACCGGCTGTTGCCGTGGTAAGCCAACCGCCTATCGATTGCGCTAACCGGACACCCTCTATTTGTGTAGTTAAGTATTTAATATTAGGGTCTCTCTGTTTGTGTAGTTAAGTATTTAATATTAGGGTCTCTCTATTTGTGTAGTTAAGTATTTAATATTAGGGTCTCTCTGTTTGTGTAGTTAAGTATTTAATATTAGGGTCTCTCTGTTTGTGTAGTTAAGTATTTAATATTAGGGTCTCTCTGTTTGTGTAGTTAAGTATTTAATATTAGGGTCTCTCTATTTGTGTAGTTAAGTATTTAATATTAGGGTCTCTCTATTTGTGTAGTTAAGTATTTAATATTAGGGTCTCTCTATTTGTGTAGTTAAGTATTTAATATCAGGGTCTCTCTATTTGTGTAGTGAAGTATTTAATATTAGGGTCTCTCTATTTGTGTAGTTAAGTATTTAATATTAGGGTCTCTCTATTTGTGTAGTTAAGTATTTAATATTAGGGTCTCTCTATTTGTGTAGTTAAGTATTTAATATTAGGGTCTCTCTGTTTGTGTAGTTAAGTATTTAATATTAGGGGTCTCTCTGTTTGTGTAGTTAAGTATTTAATATTAGGGTCTCTCTGTTTGTGTAGTTAAGTATTTAATATTAGGGTCTCTCTGTTTATGTAGTTAAGTATTTAATATTAGGGTCTCTCTGTTTATGTAGTTAAGTATTTAATATTAGGGTCTCTCTGTTTGTGTAGTTAAGTATTTAATATTAGGGTCTCTCTATTTGTGTAGTTAAGTATTTAATATTAGGGTCTCTCTGTGTAGTTAAGTATTTAATATTAGGGTCTCTCTGTTTGTGTAGTTAAGTATTTAATATTAGGGTCTCTCTATTTGTGTAGTTAAGTATTTAATATTAGGGTCTCTCTGTTTGTGTAGTTAAGTATTTAATATTAGGGTCTCTCTGTGTAGTTAAGTATTTAATATTAGGGTCTCTCTGTTTGTGTAGTTAAGTATTTAATATTAGGGTCTCTCTATTTGTGTAGTTAAGTATTTAATATTAGGGTCTCTCTGTGTAGTTAAGTATTTAATATTAGGGTCTCTCTGTTTGTGTAGTTAAGTATTTAATATTAGGGTCTCTCTATTTGTGTAAAAAGTAAAGTAAAGTACCCCCCGTCACGCCAAGTGGCGTATAGGGAAATATGGTGTTAGTGACCCTATATTTTACAGACCTTAAGCACATGATTTTTGGGGTAATGTGGTCGGTATTACGCCCATGCTGCTTTTACTTTCCCAGAAAAAATCCGGTACCCATTTAAGGCTGGGTGAACCCGGAGCCGTCGGTTGGGATCGAACCCTACCCCTTGTCCGTAGTAGTCCAGTTCACTAACCACTGAGCTATCGCGGCTCCTACTAATTTTTAGGGAATTAGTAAAAACCCAGGTGTCCTCGCCAGGGTACGAACCCCGGCTGTTGCCGTGGTAAGCCAACCGCCTATCGATTGCGCTAACCGGACACCCTCTATTTGTGTAGTTAAGTATTTAATATTAGGGTCTCTCTGTTTGTGAAGTTAAGTATTTAATATTAGGGTCTCTCTGTTTGTGTAGTTAAGTATTTAATATTAGGGTCTCTCTGTTTGTGTAGTTAAGTATTTAATATTAGGGTCTCTCTATTTGTGTAGTTAAGTATTTAATATTAGGGTCTCTCTGTTTGTGTAGTTAAGTATTTAATATTAGGGTCTCTCTGTGTAGTTAAGTATTTAATATTAGGGTCTCTCTGTTTGTGTAGTTAAGTATTTAATATTAGGGTCTCTCTATTTGTGTAGTTAAGTATTTAATATTAGGGTCTCTCTGTGTAGTTAAGTATTTAATATTAGGGTCTCTCTGTTTGTGTAGTTAAGTATTTAATATTAGGGTCTCTCTATTTGTGTAGTTAAGTATTTAATATTAGGGTCTCTCTGTTTGTGTAGTTAAGTATTTAATATTAGGGTCTCTCTGTTTGTGTAGTTAAGTATTTAATATTAGGGTCTCTCTGTTTGTGTAGTTAAGTATTTAATATTAGGGTCTCTCTATTTGTGTAGTTAAGTATTTAATATTAGGGTCTCTCTATTTGTGTAGTTAAGTAATATTAATATCTCTCTATTTGGGTCTCTCTATTTGTGTAGTTTAAGTATTTAATATTAGGGTCTCTCTGTGTAGTTAAGTATTTAATATTAGGGTCTCTCTGTGTAGTTAAGTATTTAATATTAGGGTCTCTCTGTGTAGTTAAGTATTTAATATTAGGGTCTCTCTGTGTAGTTAAGTATTTAATATTAGGGTCTCTCTGTGTAGTTAAGTATTTAATATTAGGGTCTCTCTGTTTGTGTAGTTAAGTATTTAATATTAGGGTCTCTCTGTTTGTGTAGTTAAGTATTTAATATTAGGGTCTCTCTGTGTAGTTAAGTATTAATATTAGGGTCTCTCTGTGTAGTTAAGTATTTAATATTAGGGTCTCTCTGTGTAGTTAAGTATTTAATATTAGGGTCTCTCTGTGTAGTTAAGTATTTAATATTAGGGTCTCTCTGTGTAGTTAAGTATTTAATATTAGGGTCTCTCTGTTTGTGTAGTTAAGTATTTAATATTAGGGTCTCTCTGTTTGTGTAGTTAAGTATTTAATATTAGGGTCTCTCTGTTTGTGTAGTTAAGTATTAATATTAGGGTCTCTCTATTTGTGTAGTTAAGTATTTAATATTAGGGTCTCTCTATTTGTGTAGTTAAGTATTTAATATTAGGGTCTCTCTATTTGTGAGGGTCTCTCTATTTGTGTAGTTAAGTATTTAATATCAGGGTCTCTCTATTTGTGTAGTGAAGTATTTAATATTAGGGTCTCTCTATTTGTGTAGTTAAGTATTTAATATTAGGGTCTCTCTATTTGTGTAGTTAAGTATTTAATATTAGGGTCTCTCTATTTGTGTAGTTAAGTATTTAATATTAGGGTCTCTCTCTGTTTGTGTAGTTAAGTATTTAATATTAGGGGTCTCTCTGTTTGTGTAGTTAAGTATTTAATATTAGGGTCTCTCTGTTTGTGTAGTTAAGTATTTAATATTAGGGTCTCTCTGTTTATGTAGTTAAGTATTTAATATTAGGGTCTCTCTGTTTATGTAGTTAAGTATTTAATATTAGGGTCTCTCTGTTTGTGTAGTTAAGTATTTAATATTAGGGTCTCTCTATTTGTGTAGTTAAGTATTTAATATTAGGGTCTCTCTGTGTAGTTAAGTATTTAATATTAGGGTCTCTCTGTTTGTGTAGTTAAGTATTTAATATTAGGGTCTCTCTATTTGTGTAGTTAAGTATTTAATATTAGGGTCTCTCTGTTTGTGTAGTTAAGTATTTAATATTAGGGTCTCTCTGTGTAGTTAAGTATTTAATATTAGGGCTCTCTCTGTTTGTGTAGTTAAGTATTTAATATTAGGGTCTCTCTATTTGTGTAGTTAAGTATTTAATATTAGGGTCTCTCTGTGTAGTTAAGTATTTAATATTAGGGTCTCTCTGTTTGTGTAGTTAAGTATTTAATATTAGGGTCTCTCTATTTGTGTAAAAAGTAAAGTAAAGTACCCCCCGTCACGCCAAGTGGCGTATAGGGAAATATGGTGTTAGTGACCCTATATTTACAGACCTTCAGCACATGATTTTTGGGGTAATGTGGTCGGTATTACGCCCATGCTGCTTTTACTTTCCCAGAAAAAATCCGGTACCCATTTAAGGCTGGGTGAACCCGGAGCCGTCGGTTGGGATCGAACCCTACCCCTTGTCCGTAGTAGTCCAGTTCACTAACCACTGAGCTATCGCGGCTCCTACTAATTTTTAGGGAATTAGTAAAACCCAGGTGTCCTCGCCAGGGTACGAACCCCGGCTGTTGCCGTGGTAAGCCAACCGCCTATCGATTGCGCTAAACCGGACACCCTCTATTTGTGTAGTTAAGTATTTAATATTAGGGTCTCTCTGTTTGTGAAGTTAAGTATTTAATATTAGGGTCTCTCTGTTTGTGTAGTTAAGTATTTAATATTGGGGTCTCTCTGTTTGTGTAGTTAAGTATTTAATATTAGGGTCTCTCTATTTGTGTAGTTAAGTATTTAATATTAGGGTCTCTCTGTTTGTGTAGTTAAGTATTTAATATTAGGGTCTCTCTGTGTAGTTAAGTATTTAATATTAGGGTCTCTCTGTTTGTGTAGTTAAGTATTTAATATTAGGGTCTCTCTATTTGTGTAGTTAAGTATTTAATATTAGGGTCTCTCTGTGTCTATCTATCTATTGACCTTTCGAGCCGTAACCGGCCCATAGGGCGTAGACCAAGATACACCTTCTCCTATATGAATTTTTTGTTCTAGCAGTTTTCTTTTAAAGATATTTTATCAAATCTCGCCATCTGTCTCTGTTCTGTGCAAGCAGTTCTATCTCATTGAGGGAGCCGATTCCTGCTGCTCTTGCCTCTCTCATCAATGTTCTTCTCAGTGTCTCCCTGGGTCTTCCTCTTTTTCTTTTACCTGTTGTTTCCCATATGAGGGCTTGCTTTGCTATTCGATTATTATCTCTTCTCATCACATGTCCAACGTATGACCATCGTCTTTTCTTTATTACTGAAGATATTAGTGGTTGATTGGCGATTTCTCTAATTTCCTCGTTTGTTTTGAATTCGTTCCATTCTATACCAAGTATTTTCCTTAGACATTTATTTTCGAATGCGTTCAACTTTGTTTCTATATCTCTTGTTGTTTTCTAGCTTTCACACGCATACGTAAGGGTTGATAGTACATTTGATTTGAATAGCCTAAGTTTTGTGTTTGTGCTAATGAGTTTTGATTTCCACAACTTTTCAAGGCTTCTGAAAGACATTGCTGCTTTAGCCAGTCTGATTCTAATTTCTTTGCTCGTATCCCCTTCTCGATCAATGTGACTTCCAAGATAGATAAAGTGATCGATCTCTTCTACTGGTTTGTTTTCCATGTATATTTTGTCACTTGTTGGAATTAAACTTTTCATGACTTTAGTCTTTTCATGATTGACCTCAAGCCCAATTTTGCTGGCTATTGATGATAGTTCATTTGTGTTTTCCTGCATCGTTTTTATCTGACTGCTGATGAGAACTATGTCATCAGCAAAGTCGAGGTCCTCCAAATGGTCTCCTTCTATCCATTCGATGCCTTTATTACCAGTGCAGCATTTCTTCATTATGAAGTCCATAACAATTCCAAATAACAAGGGCGATAAAATACATCCTTGTTTAACCCCAGTTTCTATTGGGAAACATTCGCTCAGTCCTTCCTCTGTTCGAACTGCACATGTGTAACCATCATACATGTCTTTGATAATGTTTATGATTTTTGATGGTAAACCATATTGCTTCAGAATCTCTCTGTGTAGTTAAGTATTTAATATTAGGGTCTCTCTATTTGTGTAAAAAGTAAAGTAAAGTACCCCCCGTCACGCCAATTGGCGTATAGGGAAATATGGTGTTAGTGACCCTATATTTTACAGACCTTCAGCACATGATTTTTGGGGTAATGTGGTCGGTATTACGCCCATGCTGCTTTTACTTTCCCAGAAAAAATCCGGTACCCATTTAAGGCTGGGTGAACCCGGAGCCGTCGGTTGGGATCGAACCCTACCCCTTGTCCGTAGTAGTCCAGTTCACTAACCACTGAGCTATCGCGGCTCCTACTAATTTTTAGGGAATTAGTAAAACCCAGGTGTCCTCGCCAGGGTACGAACACCGGCTGTTGCCGTGGTAAGCCAACCGCCTATCGATTGCGCTAACCGGACACCCTCTATTTGTGTAGTTAAGTATTTAATATTAGGGTCTCTCTGTTTGTGTAGTTAAGTATTTAATATTAGGGTCTCTCTATTTGTGTAGTTAAGTATTTAATATTAGGGTCTCTCTGTTTGTGTAGTTAAGTATTTAATATTAGGGTCTCTCTGTTTGTGTAGTTAAGTATTTAATATTAGGGTCTCTCTGTTTGTGTAGTTAAGTATTTAATATTAGGGTCTCTCTATTTGTGTAGTTAAGTATTTAATATTAGGGTCTCTCTATTTGTGTAGTTAAGTATTTAATATTAGGGTCTCTCTATTTGTGTAGTTAAGTATTTAATATTAGGGTCTCTCTATTTGTGTAGTTAAGTATTTAATATTAGGGTCTCTCTGTGTAGTTAAGTATTTAATATTAGGGTCTCTCTGTGTAGTTAAGTATTTAATATTAGGGTCTCTCTGTGTAGTTAAGTATTTAATATTAGGGTCTCTCTGTGTAGTTAAGTATTTAATATTAGGGTCTCTCTGTGTAGTTAAGTATTTAATATTAGGGTCTCTCTGTTTGTGTAGTTAAGTATTTAATATTAGGGTCTCTCTGTTTGTGTAGTTAAGTATTTAATATTAGGGTCTCTCTGTTTGTGTAGTTAAGTATTTAATATTAGGGTCTCTCTATTTGTGTAGTTAAGTATTTAATATTAGGGTCTCTCTATTTGTGTAGTTAAGTATTTAATATTAGGGTCTCTCTATTTGTGAGGGTCTCTCTATTTGTGTAGTTAAGTATTTAATATCAGGGTCTCTCTATTTGTGTAGTGAAGTATTTAATATTAGGGTCTCTCTATTTGTGTAGTTAAGTATTTAATATTAGGGTCTCTCTATTTGTGTAGTTAAGTATTTAATATTAGGGTCTCTCTATTTGTGTAGTTAAGTATTTAATATTAGGGTCTCTCTGTTTGTGTAGTTAAGTATTTAATATTAGGGGTCTCTCTGTTTGTGTAGTTAAGTATTTAATATTAGGGTCTCTCTGTTTGTGTAGTTAAGTATTTAATATTAGGGTCTCTCTCTTTATTTAGTTAAGTATTTATATTAGGGTCTCTCTGTTTATGTAGTTAAGTATTTAATATTAGGGTCTCTCTGTTTGTGTAGTTAAGTATTTAATATTAGGGTCTCTCTGTTTGTGTAGTTAAGTATTTAATATTAGGGTCTCTCTATTTGTGTAGTTAAGTATTTAATATTAGGGTCTCTCTGTGTAGTTAAGTATTTAATATTAGGGTCTCTCTGTTTGTGTAGTTAAGTATTTAATATTAGGGTCTCTCTATTTGTGTAAAAAGTAAAGTAAAGTACCCCCCGTCACGCCAAGTGGCGTATAGGGAAATATGGTGTTAGTGACCCTATATTTTACAGACCTTCAGCACATGATTTTTGGGGTAATGTGGTCGGTATTACGCCCATGCTGCTTTTACTTTCCCAGAAAAAATCCGGTACCCATTTAAGGCTGGGTGAACCCGGAGCCGTCGGTTGGGATCGAACCCTACCCTTGTCCGTAGTAGTCCAGTTCACTAACCACTGAGCTATCGCGGCTCCTACTAATTTTTAGGGAATTAGTAAAACCCAGGTGTCCTCGCCAGGGTACGAACCCCGGCTGTTGCCGTGGTAAGCCAACCGCCTATCGATTGCGCTAACCGGACACCCTCTATTTGTGTAGTTAAGTATTTAATATTAGGGTCTCTCTGTTTGTGAAGTTAAGTATTTAATATTAGGGTCTCTCTGTTTGTGTAGTTAAGTATTTAATATTAGGGTCTCTCTGTTTGTGTAGTTAAGTATTTAATATTAGGGTCTCTCTATTTGTGTAGTTAAGTATTTAATATTAGGGTCTCTCTGTTTGTGTAGTTAAGTATTTAATATTAGGGTCTCTCTGTGTAGTTAAGTATTTAATATTAGGGTCTCTCTGTTTGTGTAGTTAAGTATTTAATATTAGGGTCTCTCTATTTGTGTAAAAAGTAAAGTAAAGTACCCCCGTCACGCCAAGTGGCGTATAGGGAAATATGGTGTTAGTGACCCTATATTTTACAGACCTTCAGCACATGATTTTTGGGGTAATGTGGTCGGTATTACGCCCATGCTGCTTTTACTTTCCCAGAAAAAATCCGGTACCCATTTAAGGCTGGGTGAACCCGGAGCCGTCGGTTGGGATCGAACCCTACCCCTTGTCCGTAGTAGTCCAGTTCACTAACCACTGAGCTATCGCGGCTCCTACTAATTTTTAGGGAATTAGTAAAACCCAGGTGTCCTCGCCAGGGTACGAACCCCGGCTGTTGCCGTGGTAAGCCAACCGCCTATCGATTGCGCTAACCGGACACCCTCTATTTGTGTAGTTAAGTATTTAATATTAGGGTCTCTCTGTTTGTGAAGTTAAGTATTTAATATTAGGGTCTCTCTGTTTGTGTAGTTAAGTATTTAATATTAGGGTCTCTCTATTTGTGTAGTTAAGTATTTAATATTAGGGGTCTCTCTGTTTGTGTAGTTAAGTATTTAATATTAGGGTCTCTCTGTTTGTGTAGTTAAGTATTTAATATTAGGGTCTCTCTCTTTATTTAGTTAAGTATTTAATATTAGGGTCTCTCTGTTTATGTAGTTAAGTATTTAATATTAGGGTCTCTCTGTTTGTGTAGTTAAGTATTTAATATTAGGGTCTCTCTGTTTGTGTAGTTAAGTATTTAATATTAGGGTCTCTCTATTTGTGTAGTTAAGTATTTAATATTAGGGTCTCTCCGTGTAGTTAAGTATTTAATATTAGGGTCTCTCTGTTTGTGTAGTTAAGTATTTAATATTAGGGTCTCTCTATTTGTGTAAAAAGTAAAGTAAAGTACCCCCCGTCACGCCAAGTGGCGTATAGGGAAATATGGTGTTAGTGACCCTATATTTTACAGACCTTCAGCACATGATTTTGGGGGTAATGTGGTCGGTATTACGCCCATGCTGCTTTTACTTTCCCAGAAAAAATCCGGTACCCATTTAAGGCTGGGTGAACCCGGAGCCGTCGGTTGGGATCGAACCCTACCCTTGTCCGTAGTAGTCCAGTTCACTAACCACTGAGCTATCGCGGCTCCTACTAATTTTTAGGGAATTAGTAAAACCCAGGTGTCCTCGCCAGGGTACGAACCCCGGCTGTTGCCGTGGTAAGCCAACCGCCTATCGATTGCGCTAACCGGACACCCTCTATTTGTGTAGTTAAGTATTTAATATTAGGGTCTCTCTGTTTGTGAAGTTAAGTATTTAATATTAGGGTCTCTCTGTTTATGTAGTTAAGTATTTAATATTAGGGTCTCTCTGTTTGTGTAGTTAAGTATTTAATATTAGGGTCTCTCTGTTTGTGTAGTTAAGTATTTAATATTAGGGTCTCTCTATTTGTGTAGTTAAGTATTTAATATTAGGGTCTCTCTGTGTAGTTAAGTATTTAATATTAGGGTCTCTCTGTTTGTGTAGTTAAGTATTTAATATTAGGGTCTCTCTATTTGTGTAGTTAAGTATTTAATATTAGGGTCTCTCTGTTTGTGTAGTTAAGTATTTAATATTAGGGTCTCTCTGTTTGTGTAGTTAAGTATTTAATATTAGGGTCTCTCTGTTTGTGTAGTTAAGTATTTAATATTAGGGTCTCTCTCTTTATTTAGTTAAGTATTTAATATTAGGGTCTCTCTGTTTATGTAGTTAAGTATTTAATATTAGGGTCTCTCTGTTTGTGTAGTTAAGTATTTAATATTAGGGTCTCTCTGTTTGTGTAGTTAAGTATTTAATATTAGGGTCTCTCTATTTGTGTAGTTAAGTATTAATATTAGGGTCTCTCTGTGTAGTTAAGTATTTAATATTAGGGTCTCTCTGTTTGTGTAGTTAAGTATTTAATATTAGGGTCTCTCTATTTGTGTAAAAAGTAAAGTAAAGTACCCCCCGTCACGCCAAGTGGCGTATAGGGAAATATGGTGTTAGTGACCCTATATTTTACAGACCTTCAGCACATGATTTTTGGGGTAATGTGGTCGGTATTACGCCCATGCTGCTTTTACTTTCCCAGAAAAAATCCGGTACCCATTTAAGGCTGGGTGAACCCGGAGCCGTCGGTTGGGATCGAACCCTACCCCTTGTCCGTAGTAGTCCAGTTCACTAACCACTGAGCTATCGCGGCTCCTACTAATTTTTAGGGAATTAGTAAAACCCAGGTGTCCTCGCCAGGGTACGAACCCCGGCTGTTGCCGTGGTAAGCCAACCGCCTATCGATTGCGCTAACCGGACACCCTCTATTTGTGTAGTTAAGTATTTAATATTAGGGTCTCTCTGTTTGTGAAGTTAAGTATTTAATATTAGGGTCTCTCTGTTTGTGTAGTTAAGTATTTAATATTAGGGTCTCTCTGTTTGTGTAGTTAAGTATTTAATATTAGGGTCTCTCTATTTGTGTAGTTAAGTATTTAATATTAGGGTCTCTCTGTTTGTGTAGTTAAGTATTTAATATTAGGGTCTCTCTGTGTAGTTAAGTATTTAATATTAGGGTCTCTCTGTTTGTGTAGTTAAGTATTTAATATTAGGGTCTCTCTATTTGTGTAAAAAGTAAAGTAAAGTACCCCCCGTCACGCCAAGTGGCGTATAGGGAAATATGGTGTTAGTGACCCTATATTTTACAGACCTTCAGCACATGATTTTTGGGGTAATGTGGTCGGTATTACGCCCATGCTGCTTTTACTTTCCCAGAAAAAATCCGGTACCCATTTAAGGCTGGGTGAACCCGGAGCCGTCGGTTGGGATCGAACCCTACCCCTTGTCCGTAGTAGTCCAGTTCACTAACCACTGAGCTATCGCGGCTCCTACTAATTTTTAGGGAATTAGTAAAACCCAGGTGTCCTCGCCAGGGTACGAACCCCGGCTGTTGCCGTGGTAAGCCAACCGCCTATCGATTGCGCTAACCGGACACCCTCTATTTGTGTAGTTAAGTATTTAATATTAGGGTCTCTCTGTTTGTGAAGTTAAGTATTTAATATTAGGGTCTCTCTGTTTGTGTAGTTAAGTATTTAATATTAGGGTCTCTCTATTTGTGTAGTTAAGTATTTAATATTAGGGGTCTCTCTGTTTGTGTAGTTAAGTATTTAATATTAGGGTCTCTCTGTTTGTGTAGTTAAGTACTTAATATTAGGGTCTCTCTCTTTATTTAGTTAAGTATTTAATATTAGGGTCTCTCTGTTTATGTAGTTAAGTATTTAATATTAGGGTCTCTCTGTTTGTGTAGTTAAGTATTTAATATTAGGGTCTCTCTGTTTGTGTAGTTAAGTATTTAATATTAGGGTCTCTCTATTTGTGTAGTTAAGTATTTAATATTAGGGTCTCTCCGTGTAGTTAAGTATTTAATATTAGGGTCTCTCTGTTTGTGTAGTTAAGTATTTAATATTAGGGTCTCTCTATTTGTGTAAAAAGTAAAGTAAAGTACCCCCCGTCACGCCAAGTGGCGTATAGGGAAATATGGTGTTAGTGACCCTATATTTTACAGACCTTCAGCACATGATTTTTGGGGTAATGTGGTCGGTATTACGCCCATGCTGCTTTTACTTTCCCAGAAAAAATCCGGTACCCATTTAAGGCTGGGTGAACCCGGAGCCGTCGGTTGGGATCGAACCCTACCCCTTGTCCGTAGTAGTCCAGTTCACTAACCACTGAGCTATCGCGGCTCCTACTAATTTTTAGGGAATTAGTAAAACCCAGGTGTCCTCGCCAGGGTACGAACCCCGGCTGTTGCCGTGGTAAGCCAACCGCCTATCGATTGCGCTAACCGGACACCCTCTATTTGTGTAGTTAAGTATTTAATATTAGGGTCTCTCTGTTTGTGAAGTTAAGTATTTAATATTAGGGTCTCTCTGTTTGTGTAGTTAAGTATTTAATATTAGGGTCTCTCTATTTGTGTAGTTAAGTATTTAATATTAGGGTCTCTCTGTGTAGTTAAGTATTTAATATTAGGGTCTCTCTGTTTGTGTAGTTAAGTATTTAATATTAGGGTCTCTCTATTTGTGTAGTTAAGTATTTAATATTAGGGTCTCTCTGTGTAGTTAAGTATTTAATATTAGGGTCTCTCTGTTTGTGTAGTTAAGTATTTAATATTAGGGTCTCTCTATTTGTGTAAAAAGTAAAGTAAAGTACCCCCCGTCACGCTAAGTGGCGTATAGGGAAAATATGGTGTTAGTGACCCTATATTTTACAGACCTTCAGCACATGATTTTTGGGGTAATGTGGTCGGTATTACGCCCATGCTGCTTTTACTTTCCCAGAAAAAATCCGGTACCCATTTAAGGCTGGGTGAACCCGGAGCCGTCGGTTGGGATCGAACCCTACCCCTTGTCCGTAGTAGTCCAGTTCACTAACCACTGAGCTATCGCGGCTCCTACTAATTTTTAGGGAATTAGTAAAACCCAGGTGTCCTCGCCAGGGTACGAACCCCGGCTGTTGCCGTGGTAAGCCAACCGCCTATCGATTGCGCTAACCGGACACCCTCTATTTGTGTAGTTAAGTATTTAATATTAGGGTCTCTCTGTTTGTGAAGTTAAGTATTTAATATTAGGGTCTCTCTGTTTGTGTAGTTAAGTATTTAATATTAGGGTCTCTCTATTTGTGTAGTTAAGTATTTAATATTAGGGTCTCTCTGTTTGTGTAGTTAAGTATTTAATATTAGGGTCTCTCTGTTTGTGAAGTTAAGTATTTAATATTAGGGTCTCTCTATTTGTGTAGTTAAGTATTTAATATTAGGGTCTCTCTATTTGTGTAGTTAAGTATTTAATATTAGGGTCTCTCTGTTTGTGTAGTTAAGTATTTAATATTAGGGTCTCTCTGTTTGTGAAGTTAAGTATTTAATATTAGGGTCTCTCTATTTGTGTAGTTAAGTATTTAATATTAGGGTCTCTCTGTTTGTGAAGTTAAGTATTTAATATTAGGGTCTCTCTATTGTGTAGTTAAGTATTTAATATCAGGGTCTCTCTATTTGTGTAGTTAAGTATTTAATATTAGGGTCTCTCTATTTGTGTAGTTAAGTATTTAATATTAGGGTCTCTCTATTTGTGTAGTTAAGTATTTAATATTAGGGTCTCTCTATTTGTGTAGTTAAGTATTTAATATCAGGGTCTCTCTATTTGTGTAGTTAAGTATTTAATATTAGGGTCTCTCTATTTGTGTAGTTAAGTATTTAATATAAGGGAGAGACAAAGAGGGTGGAACAGAGGGAAGGAGGAAGAGAGAGAATGGTTGTGAGAGAGGGGGAAAGAGGTAGGAAGATAGAATGGAGAGAGAGAAGAAAGGTAGCAAGAGAGAGTAGGGAGTGAGAGAGATGAAGAGAAGGGTAGAAAGAGAGGAGAGTGGGGGTGAGAGAGAGGGGAAGGTAAGGAGGAAGAGAGTGGAAAGAAGAGATAGAGAGGAATAAGAGTGAAAGAGAAAAGAGAGAGATTGGGAAGGAGGGAGAGAGAAATAGGAGTGGAAGAGAGATAGAGAGGGAGGAGAGAGAGAGAGAAATGGGGAGAGAGGGAGAGATGGGAGAGCGGTAGAGAAATGTTGAGCAGCACAAAAACTTACCCTCAAGATCTCCACGTAAGCCTGTCTGGGATCTGTCAGTCTCATGCCATTGACCTCAACAAACTTGAACTCTTGCAGATGACCTTCATCTCGCTCTGCTTCAAGTATCTTCATCACTTCCTTGACAGTGGCAGTTTTACCTGTCCCAGGTACTCCAGATATGTACATGCACCTAAACAGAATTTATGAAAATACTGAAGTGTCTATCACAGGTTTATGTGTTGTGGTATGTATGAGGTGTGATGGGTATGTATGAGGCGTGGCACGGGTATGTATTAGGTGTGACACAGGTATGTATGATGTTTGACGGGTATAGAACAATGACTTGAAAAGCCATTAACTGTTCCGCAGCTAATGCGCCATTTTTTTTTAGTTTGGTTTGTCTCATTGCAGTGAATTCAGAAACATTTTTACGTTACACTGCTTACCAGGAGCTCTTAAATGTGAAAATGCACTAAATTTGCAGTAATTTTCTGTTTTGCTTATGGCAAATGGTGAATTCTAGCTTTTTCAAAATGTGTGTTTCAAAATCTTTATCAAAGTCCAATGGTAAGGATCCCCTTTCTGTTTTTTAGTTTCCTTGATGAAATTAGGTCATCAGATTTTGATGAGGAAAGTGAATTAGAAATAGGTTTTATTTAAATTATAAGCGTTAGCTTGATAGTGATTCGATTTCATGTGATGGAGATATTGTGTGCTTTTTTGAAGTATTTCACAAATATCAGAGCAGCAAACAGGTTATTTTTTCATGTGAGCACCCGCCTTTTCTTCAGGCGAGTGTGGTTTTTCTTGTCGTTCCACAAACTGGGCGCTCAATTGTGAACACACTTATGTAATAATAAGTTCTGCTTGTTTTCAAACTTCATGCATTTCTCATTTTAAATTTATTTTTTTTAGTTTATTATATTCAACCATTATTTTTAATAACTTTCCAAAAATGGTATATGCATATTAATATGTAATCAAGGGGAGTTATATCCCCCTAGTTTAACAGTGAATGTGTTAAGGAAGATATCATTGAACATTTGATGTACAGGTAACAGTTCTGTGTGGTGTGCTAGTACTGCAAACATCCAATCATGTTGTCTCACGGAATGCCTGACTAGGGTAGCTTTGACAAATTAAGAAGAAACACTCATCGTGTGCCATACCGGTTGGCATAGACAATCATGTCCTTCCACAATTTTCTATCCTCAGTGCATCATATCAATTCTGTTGTTGGCTGTTTTCCACGCCATGACAAAAAGCTATCTAGTATTTTCTGTTTTTGTCACCCATGATCTCTTTTTCCCTCTTCTCATAAAGTGCCCAAAAAATGTTTGTTTCTTTTTGATTTTTTTTTTCAGCAACTCCCTTTTGGTGTTGGTCTCTTTGAGAATGTCCCCGTTGGCTTTTTAGCTGTACAGGGGTTCAAGTCTGATACTTTACCTTTACCAGAGATACACTCCTGACATTATCTACTGTGTGGCTACCATCTTATTATAGCAACGTTTATTCAACAACAGCTTCTAGAAGCAATGTTTAGGTAAGGTAGCAGTAACTAAACTATAAACAAATATTAACAGCACAAACCCGCCAGTTCCATCTAGAATCTTGCTCTCCACAAATCCAAATATGTCGGAGAATTCTTTCTCCCTGCAGGGTAGGGAGTCTGGTACTGCTGAGACATGAAGTCTGGAACACAAGAAAGGAAACAAATACATGAAAACATCATACGTGGTCATTGTGAACCTAATGAATGGCTAATGCAACTTAATGAATAGGTCTATATGAACATTATAAGTCATTATGTGAACCTATACACATCATATGTGGACCTCATAAGCAACCTGTGTGGACCTGATGACTGGTTGATATGAACATAACAAATGGCGATGGTGTCATAAATTACCTTGCCCTGGCTTCCTCTAATTCACTTCCCAGAGCTAGTTTAGGCCCACTCCGAGACGGCAAGCTTAGTCTCACTTCAGAGATTGACCTCCTTAAGGACTGGTGAGAAATAAAATAAAATTATGAGTCCACTAACTAGGGGTGCTGATTTCAACAATATGTTATTGGTTTGAACATATTTAAGCACTACAGAAACGAAAGCAATATAGAGACAATGAAAGGTGGAAATCAACAAGCAGCAATAACAGCAGAGACAACAATAGCAGCTTCATGAATGGGTTTCTCACAGTCATTACCAGATGATGATCACTGAACCAGACAGTTCAATCTTCTAAATAACCTCTTAGTCTTTCTTACTATATAAAAGCTGACTAAAGCTATCTATTGAACTTTCGAGCCATAGCCGGTCCATAGGGCATAGACCAAGATACTCCTCTTATCTGAATTTTTATTCCAGTAGTTTTCAATCCTTGTAAAAAACTTTTATCAAATCTCGCCATTTGTCACTGTTCTGTGCAAGTAACTCTATCTCATTGAGGGAGCCGATTCCGGCTGCCCTTGCCTCTCTGATGTTCTTCTCAGTGTCTCTGGGTCGGCCTCTTTTCCTCTTACCTGTTGTTTCCCACATAAGGGCTTGCTTTGTTATTTGATTATTATCTCTCCTCATCATATGTCCAACATATGACCATTGTCTTTTTTTGATTACTGAAGATATTAGTGGTTGATTGGCGATTTCTCTAATTACCTCTTTTGTTTTGAAATCGTTCCACGCTATACCAAGTATTTTCCTTAGACATTTATTTTCGAATGCGTTCAACTTTGTTTCTATGTTTCTTATTGTTTTCCAGCTTTCACACGCATACATAAGGGTTGATAGTACATTTGATTTGAATAGTCTAAGTTTTGTGTTTGTGCTGATGAGTTTTGATTTCCACAACTTTTCAAGGCTTCTGAAAGACATTGCTGCTTTAGCTATTCTGATTCTAATTTCTTTACTTGTATCCCCTTCCCGATCAATGTTACTTCCAAGATAGATAAAGTGATTGATCTCTTCCACTGGTTTATTTTCCATATATATCTTGTCATCTGTTGGAATTAAGCTATTCATGACTTCAGTCTTTTCATGATTGATCTCAAGCCCAATTTAAAACAAGCAAGTTTAGAAACATGATGCAGGCATTTAGGATTTGGACTGTGCTGGGACCTGTAGCAAAAGTAAAATATATCATTGATATTTGGAGACATATACTAAGCTTGAAGCAACAATCATTGAGATATGTATATCTATCATTTATACATGAATTAGAATATGACAGGCATAGAAGAGATAGGACATTTCTATTTACAGACAACACACAGTGATAAAACAAACTAGAGCACATAGAACTGTTTAATGTGACTTTCTTTCTGGCAATAATGAAGTGATGAATGTGGCAATAATGAAGTGATGAATGTGGCAATAATGAAGTGATGAATGTGGCAATAATGAAATAATTAATGCGGCAATAATGAAGTGATGAATGCGGCAATAATGAAGTGATGAATGTGGCAATAATGAAGAGATGAATGCGGCAATAATGAAGTGATGAATGTGGCAATAATGAAGTGATGAATGTGGCAATAATGAAATGATGAATGCGGCAATAATGAAGTGATGAATGTGGCAATAATGAAGTGATGAATGTGGCAATAATGAAGTGATGAATGTGGCAATAATGAAATAATTAATGTGGCAATAATGAAATGATGAATGCGGCAATAATGAAGTGATGAATGTGGCAATAATTAAGAGATGAATGCGGCAATAATGAAGTGATGAATGTGGCAATAATGAAGTGATGAATGTGGCAATAATGAAATGATTAATGCGGCAATAATGAAGTGATGAATGCTGCAATAATGAAGTGATGAATGCAGCAATAATGAAGTGATGAATGCGGCAATAATGAAGTGATGAATGTGGCAATAATGAAGTGATGAATGTGGCAATAATGAAATGATGAATGCGGCAATAATGAAGTGATGAATGTGGCAATAATGAAGTGATGAATGTGGCAATAATGAAGTGATGAATGTGGCAATAATGAAATAATTAATGTGGCAATAATGAAATGATGAATGCGGCAATAATGAAGTGATGAATGTGGCAATAATTAAGAGATGAATGCGGCAATAATGAAGTGATGAATGTGGCAATAATGAAGTGATGAATGTGGCAATAATGAAATGATTAATGCAGCAATAATGAAGTGATGAATGCTGCAATAATGAAGTGATGAATGCAGCAATAATGAAGTGATGAATGCGGCAATAATGAAGTGATGAATGCGGCAATAATGAAGTGATGAATGCGGCAATAATGAAGTGATGAATGCTGCAATAATGAAGTGATGAATGCTGCAATAATGAAGTGATGAATACAGCAATAATGAAGTGATGAATGCGGCAATAATGAAGTGATGAATGCGGCAATAATGAAGAGATGAATGCGGCAATAATGAAGAGATGAATGCAGCAATAATGAAGTGATGAATGCGGCAATAATAAAGTGATGAATGTGGCAATAATGAAGAGATGAATGCGGCAATAATGAAGTGATGAATGTGGCAATAATGAAGTGATGAATGCGGCAATAATGAAGTGATGAATGTGGCAATAATGAAGAGATGAATGCGGCAATAATGAAGTGATGAATGCGGCAATAAAGAAGTGATGGATGCTGCAATAATGAAATGACCACTTAACACCTTACATCTTGTTGGGAGGCTGGGTAGTCTAGAGGTACGGTCTAGAGGTACGATGTCTGTCTCTGGACAAGAAAGATCTGGGTCCAAAGGCCACCACTAGCCATGAATTTAATCGTAGATTGTGATACCGTAACAAACATTACCAATCAAAGCACATATTCTTCAAAATTTAACATTTTGCCGTGTTCAAACATCTCACCACTCCCCGGTTTAGTGAGATCCGATCTCATATAATGTGAAAAAAAATTTGCCGATTTTCAAAAACTTGGTCGATTTTCCTTCTTTTGCTGTCATCAGAAAAATTTCCTTGGTTGTTAACTGATATCAAACAACCCTTTGCAACTCAGGAAATGCAGGAAATAACACTATGAGGTAGCCGAGCATACTTACAGCGTCAGTACAGATAGACAATGTAATGTCCAGTGCAAGCGGTCAAATTCAGGTCACAGTTCATAAGAAAACACTATTTTTAGAGCTCCTAATGTTACAATTAAGTGGTATAACTTTTACTACGGTATCGCAAACACATAGGTGTTGTAATCTAGGCTTCAAATAGACAAAAATTAATCAGTGGTTTCTTCATGTTACCCTCCCCTGATCTCTACGGTAGCAAGACCCAATGTCTAGTCCTCTCGGATAACGGCAATAAACAGGAGGTTCTGTGTGCACTCATGCACCCCGTTAACGAACCATTGGTGGTTAAAATTAAAAAAGATAGGCCATAAAATTAGGTCGCTGACCTGGGAAAATTGTCAGCAAAAGCACACACACACACACACACCAAGGATCCGAGGCCGTGCTGACGTGAGTCAGGGTTCAACTCAGATTTGGACAAGATTCTCAAATGGGATATCGGGGCACGGATGCATTCATCTGGTGTGCAGTGATAAAGATCCAGCATAAGTAAAACAGAAAACTCTCCGAGAGCTATCACCAGCATCGGTAGCTCTATGGAGATGTCAAAAGTCTTGATCTAACAAATAGAATTTTACAGCGATACTGCTGCTCTTTGATCCAGACATGAGCCATGTGTAATGTGTGTTGTTTAGCTCGTCTCCATACACATTCATGAAGCCTATATGCTTATTTAAAAGTTCGGTTACTCAAAAATTACATAAACAAATGTTGTATGCTAAACAAATTCATGTTGTTGGATATTCCTCCAGCAGAAGAATTCTTGGCATCAACAAATGGAAGGGATGATAAATAACGGCCTTACCTGAGCTTTCGAGCTGTCCTTGGAGTATCTTTTCTGAACTTTGTCTTCAGTGCTGTCCAGCGTTTCTTGGTCTCCCCCACTTCACTATCACTCTCATCATCACTACTTTTATCATTGTTAATGTTGTAATCCTCATCTTTATCACTGTCATCTATGACATCATCTGTGTACCTGTGGATAACAGACCAGGGATTAGCAGTTCATCAGTAGCGGTTCCTGGCTATAAACATGAAACCATTTGAGGCTCCAGGAAAGCTAAATCAAATATCAAAGCCCGACTGATGACATCATAATGAACAACTATTCAAAAGCCAGGAGGCCTTCTATGAAAACAATAATTTGATAAAATTACAAAAGTATGAGAACAAAAGTGACATGAATCACACAAAAATATGACTCATGGTTGTCAAAGTCCTGTGCCCTTTCCCATATCTTGGAAGGCATTGATAACATCAACCCGATACGTTGGTTGGATGTCTTCAACTACTGCACAACTAGCCAAATTGTCTGCTCTTTCATTTCCCTGTACTCCACATGTCCAGAGACACAGACAAAGGTAACTATATATATTTTACTTCTGCCATGATTCCACCCATTGCCTGCATACAGAGCCACCCCCACTTTTCTTATCATGCTCATCGAATCACTTAATATGCAGGCATGAGTGTAGTCTTGTGACTCTAACGAGAAGAATGCCCTGGTCACTGCCATCACCTCCATCGTCATGCTACTCATGGTCATAACATATGCACCACTGTCTTCCTTGACTATTCTGCCTGCCCAGCATGCTGTAAATGCCCATGCACTCCTTTGGTGTCGTATTACGGATCCATCTGTATAGATGACTGCATCTTCCTCCTCTGTGTTATCCCAGATGAGAGCATTGACTACGACTGAGTTCTATTTCTTACATTTCCTGTCGAATGTGCCCCTGAATGACGTAGGGGAGCCGCGATAGCTCAGTGGTTAGTGAACTGGACTACAAAGGACAAGGGGTAGGTTCGATCCCAACCGACAGCTTCCGGGTTCAGCCAGCCTTAAATGGGTACCGGATTTTTTTTCTGGGAAAGTAAAGTGGCACGGGCGTAATACCGACCACATTACCCCAAAAATCATGTGCCGAAGGTCTGTAAAATTTATGGTCACTAACACCATATTCCCTATACGCCACCACTTGGCGTGACGGGCGGGTACTGAATGACGTAGGCACCAGTATCCATTCCCCGCAAGTGTTGATATTGATAAGCCCACAGACCTGTTTGGTATTCATCTTCTGTCCGGCCTATATATGATTTGCCTCTTTTTATCCTGTCACTATTTCCTGTGTTGAGCTCATGATGCAATGGATGCTCTTTATCTGCACTAATCTTCAGGAGTGCTCATGCCCTCTAGATCTTGAACCACCCATGGTTGGAAAGTCGAGAAGATACCTCATTGCTACACAGGGAGTGTCCCTCATACATCTCATGCAAGATAATGCGCATAGCTTCATTATGTATTTTCTCCAGCCTGTCAATTTCAATCGTACTGACATTAAGAATTGCTAGGGCATACTCGATTGGTGCAAGGACTAGTCCCTGGAACAGAAGGGTAAGTAGCCTCTGCCATAACCTTCAAGGCGGCTAATCCTTTGCGGGACTTTGTTATCACATGGTCTAGGTGATCCCTAGAACACAAGTCTGTGATCAAGCTTAACTCCTAGGCACTTCATCAACTCCCATTCCTACCACCGGTGTTTCTGTGTTAATTATATGATTGTTAAGGGAGAACCATGCAACTGATGCTTTATTAGGATTAACCAAGGCACCTGATACTCCACACCAGGAAGAAATGCGTTCGAGTTCATTTTGCAGTGTGGAGGGTGATTTCCTGTCTGTCTATTCCCTGTAGATATACCAGAATGTCATCAACAAAAGCCATAGTTCTTCCCCTCCCATCCAGTTGTTGCTCCATGATCGTTATTGTGTACACATTAAATAGAACTAGTGACAATGGTGAGCCTTGTGGAAGCCCTGGACAAATTGATGCTGGTTAGTATGACCAACTTCCACATCTGAGTATTACCTTCCTCTGAAACAGCGCTGCAGCGATCCATCTGATGTGGAAGGAGTGAAACCACCAGTTTGAGGAGCATGTGCATGAGTTATTCAAATGCTACTCTGTTGTATTTTACTTCTTGTGTAACTTCAAGTGCTATATGCCAGCTTTTTCATGAATGCAGACATCTTTGTATCTCAGCTTTAGTCTGTCAACAGGTCACTTCTCATCCCAGCTTTAGTCTGCCCACAGATCACCTCTCATCCCAGCTTTAGTCTGCCCACAGATCACCTCTCATCTCTAAGCTTTAGTCTGCCCACAGATCACCTCTCATCCGAGCTTTAGTCTGCCCACAGATCACCTCTCATCCCAGCTTTAGTCTGCCCACAGATCACCTCTCATCCCAGCTTTAGTCTGCCCACAGATCACCTCTCATCCGAGCTTTAGTCTGTCCGCAGGTCACCTCTCATTTCTAAGCTTCCCATACAAAACTAACCTGCAGATGCAGTTGTTGTCCTTTCTTCTTACATGACTCAACTACCTTAATCTTCAACTCTTAAGTGCTGTCATAACTTATAACAGACGAAAACCTAGAGTGTTACAGAACATCTGAAATGGTACTCTGTCCTGCCATTTGATGTTTAATATTTTCTGAAAGCAGCGGACCTGGAAACTGTTTAGTCTTTCCCCATGCCCTGAATAGGTTGTCTAACTTTCATATCTATAGGGAAGGGTGTTGAGCGTGCAGGCTTGACATATTCAAACCTTTGTTGCTAAAACTAATTTTATGCACCTCCAAATAAGTCTTCTTCTTTCCTTCCTCATCTGCCTTTCAGCATCGAGGGGAGATATAATCTGCAGTCTTTTGTTCTTCTGTTCACCTCTAATGCTGTTATGTTTCCTAGTGCTTCTAATATTCCATTGACCCATCTTTTTCATGGTCGACCCTTGGGTCTGGTGTTCTCACAACGTTTGTTGAACTCTCGTTGTGTTGTGTTTTGTTCTTTTTGCCTGTCACGTGGCCAAACCATTTTATCTGTTGTTTCCTTATGTATTCTATGGTGGGGGCTATTCCTAGCTTTTTTCTCAGTTCTTCATTTCTGATCTTGTCTCTCAGACTGTTTCCTGTCATTCATCTTAACACATTTCATCTCTGTAGAGGTTATTTTTCTTATTGTTCTTGCATCTAGGGTCCAGGTCTGGCATTGGTAGCACAACGTTGGGATGAAGATTGTATTGTATAGTGCTCGTTTTGCCTCCAGAGTTATTTCCTTGTTGGACAATAGTGGTGATAACTGTCCAATGATTTGACAAGCTTTGTTGCATCTTGATTCTATCTCTGCTGTTTAAGAATTATCGTTTGTCATTAGACGTCCTAGGTATTTGAATTCCTCTACTTGTTTTAGTTGTCTGCCTTCTATAGTTATGTTGATGTTCTGTTTACTTTTGGCGACATTCATGACTTCTGTTTTGTTGATGTTGATTTTCATGTTGTATTTTGTGTCTGAGCTGTTGAGTTTGTTTAAGTGTTCTTGCAGGTCTTCTATTGTTTCATGTATTAGTGCCTGATCGTCTGCAAATAAAAGCTCGTTGATCTATGTCTCTGATGGGTTGGCTAGCTTGCATATATAGTCCATGTATGTAATAAACAGTAGGGGGGATAGTACGCACCCCTGTCTTACACCTGATCTAACTTCGAAGTGGTCTGTGTAGCCTGCTGCTGTTCTGACCCTGCAGCTGCTGTTGATGTATAGACTCTTAATAAGGTTGGTTAGATGTTGGCTTACTCCTATGTTGTTAGTATCTCCCACAGCTGTTCTGTTTACTCTGTCAAATGCTTTTTTCCTGGTCAATGAAGGCTATGTATAAGTTTTGATTGTATTTTGTCTGCAAGCTGTTTTAGTGTGAATAGTGCGTCAGTATATCCTGTGTCTTTTCCGAACCCCATTTGAGAATCGCTTAACTGTAGTTCTATTATCGGTCTCAGCCATTTTTCCAAAATTTTGGCGTATAGCCTTCTTACATGGCTGAGAAGAGATATACCTCTATATTGATTGCAGTCTCTTTTGCTACCTTTCTTTTGTGACAGTGTGACTCATCCATGCAGGATAATGGGAGGTAGAAGAAGAAACGATGATCGTCAGAGAGTGAAGAAAGAAACAATACGCCGAAGATGAAACCAAATTGAGAGAAGGGGAGCAGCCACGATAACAAAGGAGTTCGGCGACTCACCAGTAACACGAGGAGTTCGGCAGACACTCGCAGTGGGGAAAGTATATAAACGTCAACACAGTTAGTTTTAAGAACAGAGTCTGAGAAGATCAGGCAGGAAATTAAGTAGTAGCCAGTAGAGTTCTAGTTAGATCAAGAGCAGTTCAGAAGAAGAATTAGACACTCAAGTTAGAACACACAGAACAAGTAGAAGTTTAGATTAGAAAGTGAAGCCAGTTTATTAAGAAGTTAGAATCTTCAAGTTGTAGTTCAAGTTAACAGAAAAAGTGTTTTTGAGAGTTTCACGTTGTGTTCATAGTTCCTTGACGAAGTTGTACATAAGTTGTGTGAGATGTATAATTGCACTTATGGACTGTTCAATAAACATCGGTGGTAAACCGCTGAGCATCCAAGAATTAAAGAACATTAATTCTAAGAGAAGAGAATAATATTATATCACATGTCAAGAAAGTTGGTGGAAGACAATAAACTTGATTAAGATTTATTTATAATGAGAGAAACAGAGTCTCATGAATTACCTGTTGTGTTGGTAACTAAAAGTCAATGTGATGTGCTGTCAAGAAGTACAAAGACAAGTTAAACAAGAGTCAGTGTGAGTCTATAACACTTTTCCCATATTGGTATGATGATTGCCTGTTGCCAGTCTTCTGTGGCTTGTTGTTGGTACCATGCTGCATTAAATATTCTGTGCAGCCATTGCACTCCTGTTTCTCCTGCTGCTGCTATTATTTCTATTGGTATGTTATCTATCCTCTGTGCTTTATTTCTTAGTGCATATTTGATTACTTCTTCGATTTCCTCTTTAATGCTGTTGGGTTCAGTATTTGTGAGTTCTAGCGTGGTTTTTGTTGTCTTATTGGTAGTTGGTATGTTTAACAGATCTTCAAAATATTCTTTCCATCTCTGTTGCATACATTAGTTATTTGATATTGGCTGTCCGTCTTTGTCATTTATCAGCTCAGTAGGATCATGGTTTTCTTTTCTTGCTCTTGTGGCTTTTACTGCTTTGTACAAATCTCTTGTGACTGTCTTGAAGTCCCACATGATTGTGGTTGCAATGCCAATTCCTATATTTATTTCTTGAGAAAAGGAGAGACGGTCATAACAGTAGATCTAAAGTAGCTGCATGCTTGTACTAAATTGAAGAGGGCTTTCATTTAAGGAGACAAACACAGATATCACATATTTAAAAATATTATATACTATGTGCGGCTGTGAGTATATATATATATATGTGTGTGTGTGTATTGTGACCTAGATTTGTGTGTTTAATGTGTTTTGTTTGTTTGCTATACCTGGTGAACGTTCTTGCTGAAACGTAGCTTGTCTTGTCTTTCTGTTAGTCCAACTGCTCAATACTAGTGTATGTTTATTTGATATGTTCCTTTTAAGAGAATGGCTTTGGTGTCTCAATGTACTGCAATTCTGAGCAGTTATTGTTAATGAGAATAAGTCACATGACCTATCAACTTTTTACATTTTACAGACATCTCTTCTTGCTCAAGAGAACGTACCAAAAATGAAATATGTTTCTATACGTGTATAGTAAAGATAAATTATTCTTTACAACTTTAGTAAGACTCATATGAGCTTGCATATTCAAGAGACAGGCCCAGACCACCCAACTAAAGACCCTGATCAGACATGTCATTATTCTCACTACAACTAAAGGTAGTAATATAGAATTCATCAAAGTACAATCAGAAATACTTCAATCAATGCCTAGTTCATTCACAATTATACTATCTGATTCAATCACAATTACTAAAATCACCAGATACAATCATGAATTCTTGACCAATCACAATCTGATCCAATCCTAAATACCCTAATAAGCCCACCATAAATATTCCAGTTGCCTTCTGATTCAACCATCACCCTAGTCCTATCCGATTCTTCAGTAAGAACATCACAGCTTTACTAGTTGTAAACCACTAACACCAATGACAGAAGTCTTTCTTCTTAAATAAAATGAACAAAGAAGACCTAAGATCAAATAGAAATATTTACTGCCAATTTTGTTAACGTGCCAGGAAAATGATTTCAGCAAACAAGAATTTCTAGTAATATCTATCTCATCATCATCAGGTGCCATGCCGGTTGGTGCAGGCAATCATCTCTCTCCACATCTCTTGGTCCTTCATGCATGTCATAATTTCAGTCTTTTGTTATGCCATTTGGATAAGCTGTTCAATATTTTGAACTCTTGGTTTTCCTCTGCTCTTCTTTCCATTAATTCTGCCTGTTGTTATAGTATTCTCAATGTCTTCTTTTCACATGAAATGTCCAATAAATGTAGATTTCTTTTCACGTGAAATGTCCAATAAATGTAGATTTCTTTTCGCATGAAATGTTCAATAAATGTAGATTGTCTTTTCCTTGTGATTTTGATGAGATTCATGGTTTCTCCAGCTCGTTTTAAGCATTTTTCATATGTAATTTTTGCTATCTATGGAATTTGCAGCATTCCTCTGATAAACCACATCTCAGCTCCCTCTAATGCTCTTTGAGTTGTCTTACTTATCGCCCATGACTCACTTCCATATAGTCGCACAGATTCGATGTAGCATAATGTAGTACAATTGATATCTATTTATTTAATTTATTTCTAACAACAGCTTTGGAATTTTAAACACCTTTTTATTTTAAGATGCATTAATTATAAGTGACATTTAAATATGAAGAAAAAACAAGGAAGAAATGTATACACAAATAATCTTGTAATACTGCACTTACTTTTTATTGGATGTCTGAAGTAATTTCCTACGATGTTCTGAGGTCTGACTAGGATTTCTGGCTTTCCTAATGTCTGATGTTTCTTGATCATCCTCAGAATTACTCAGTTCTGCATAAGACATATTCTTCTGGGATGCTGCTCGCCGAGGAGTTTGTCTGCTTGATGTACGGATGCTACTAGACACTTTTGGTGTGTTACGTTTACTGGCCGTGAAATTGTTACTAGATGCTGAACTTGGTGCTGGTGACTGGGTTTTGTTTACAGAGCTCTTCTTGGGAGTTGTTGCAGAATCAATGTCTCCTTCTAGTATATACCTTTTAGGTTTATTGCGCTGTCGACAGCTTGAGCGTAGCTGACCTGATGCCAATATAGCAGCAGGCAATCTCTGGGGGGTAACAGAAGAGAAGAGTTCATCACCATCATCGCGAGCAATGCCTGACCTTCCTGATGGAGAACTTAATGTTGCCCTCTGTTCGGGACAGCTGTCCTGAGATTCAATGTTGGTACCATCATCAAACAAGGAAAGAGATGGCTCTAGTGTAGCAAAAAGATTGACTGACAATCTTCGCCTTCCAGCTTCTAGACTGTTAGGGGTTTTGCTGGAGTCCTTCCTCCTGGCCTCAGGTGTTCTCATAATTCTGTCACAATCTGGGGCTTCAAAAATGGACTTTCTTCTGTAGGGTGAGCTTGTTGTGCTGGAGGTAGAATGTCCACAGGGGGCTGCTGTTGAACAATTTAGTAGTGAACCATCATTGTCTGGACATGGTTGCTGGTGGGAGCTTTTGAAACAAAAACTCGAATCTTCATGTGCATTTTTGGACCCTTTTGGTGACAGTGAAGATGTCCCATGAATAGTCTCCCTCTTCTGCAGCACAACGGACAACAGTCTGTTATCTGCTAGTTGGTTCTCAATCAGAGAAGTGATCTTCACTTTATTATTGAATTTAGTTCTTTCACTCCCTTTATCTTCATGATCTGTACCCACTTTCAATCGTTTAAACGGCTTTTGTATGAGACCTACTACAGGACTGTCAAAGTCACTGCCACTGTGATCTTCTATCTGTCGTTTGGAATGACTTTTGGGACACCTTCTTTCACTTTCATTTTGGCTATTCTTTTTAGCACTGTCATCTCTTGAAGGCCATTGTATTGGTGTTTTGGTTAACAAGCTTCCCTCAACAAGGCTTACAGCTTCCAAATCAGAATCATCATTACTCTGTGAGTCACCATCACTATCATTCAATATCATGTTGACAACAGCCCTCTGATTCAGCCGAGCCATTTTATCCAGAGGTGATTTCTTGGCTGCAGATGAAAGTGTAAATGGTGTTAATATACAAGCCTGTTAAACCTTCAGTGAAAAATGTCTACACTAGACTCTAACCTGCCTTATATATCATACACCTACATTAGACTCTAACCTGCCTTCTTTGTCATACACCTACGTTAGACTCAAACCTGCCTTCTATGTCATACACCTACATTAGACTCAAACCTGCCTTATATATCATACACCTACATTAGACTCAAACCTGCCTTCTATATCACATGCCTACATTAGACTCAAACATGCTACATTAGACTAAAACCTGCCTTCTATATCACATGCCTACATTAGACTCAAACATGCTACATTAGACTCTAACCTGCCTTCTATATCACATGCTACATTAGACTCAAACCTGCCTTCTATATCACATGCTACATTAGACTCAAACCTGCCTTCTATATCATACACCTACATTAGATTCTGGGAGCCACGATAGCTCAGTGGTTAGTGAACTGGACTACCACGGACAAGGGGTAGGGTTCGATCCCAACCGACGGCTTCCGGGTTCACCCAGCCTTAAATGGGTACCGGATTTTTTTTCTGGGAAAGTAAAGCAGCACGGGCGTAATACTGACCACATTACCCCAAAAATCATGTGCTGAAGGTCTGTAAAATATAGGGTCACTAACACCATATTTCCCTATACGCCACTTGGCGTGACGGGGGTACTTTACTATTTTTACATTAGATTCTAACCTGCCTTCTATATCATACACCTACATTAGACTCAAACCAGCCTTCTATATCACATGCTACAATAGACTCAAACCTGCCTTCTATATCGCATACCTACATTAGACTCAAACATGCTACATAATACTCAAACCTGCCCTCTATATCATACACCTACATTAGACTCTAACTTGCCTTCTATATCATACACCTACATTAGACTCTAACCTGCCTTCTATATCATACACCTACATTAGACTCTAACTTGCCTTCTATATCATACATCCACATTAGACTCCTACAAATGTTCAACATCATATGCTGGAGATTGTTGTGTTGATAAGAGTGCCACAAACATACAAAACTTTCCCTTTCTGAGGCCTGATTGTTGTACATCATTCTCTCAAAATCATTATCAATATTCTGGTGGCCTCTCTCCAAGAAAAGTCTCACAGAGTAAATTATTTTGCCTGCTCATTATCATATGAATATGTTTGAAAAGACATGACTAAAAGTGTTACTTACAAGACATGTATGAAGACACATGACTAAAAGTGTTACTTACAAGACATATGACTAAAAGTGTTACTTACAAGACTTGTTTGAAGACATATGACTAAAAGTGTTACTTACAAGACTTGTTTGAAGACATATGACTAAAAGTTTTACTTACAAGACATATGACTAAAAGTGTTACTTACAAGACTTGTTTGAAGACATATTACTGCCCAGATATATATAAGATTGTACGTCTAGTAGAGGTATTTCTCCTAGTTTTATTTGGTTATTGCCAACTGCATTAATTCTCATAATGTTGGTCTTATCTCTATTAATCTTTAGTCCTAGCTGTTGTGATCTCTCATCTAATATACTCATTTTATCTTGCATCTGTTGGTGGCTGTGTGATAGGAGAGCTATGTCATCAGCAAAGTCTAAATCATCAAGTTGTTTGGTCAGTGACCACTGGATCCCATTTCTGTTGTTTTGAGTTATTTTCATAATCCAATCTATGGCCAGTAGAAAGAGAAATGGAGACAGAAGGCATCCTTGCCTTACTCCTGTTCTTATTTCAAATGCTTCTGTAAGCTGTCCTTCATGCACCACACTACATTTTGTTCCTTCATACATTGTTTTTATCAGGTTAATAAACTTTATGGGGATTCCATAATGACTCAGCAACTTCCAAAGCATTCTTCTGTCTAAACTATCAAATGCCTTTTCGTAATCTATGAATCCAATATAAAGTGGGGATTTTAGTTCTAAACTTTGTTCAACTATTATACGTAAAGTAGTTATTTGATCAGCACATGATCTGTTCTTCCTAAAACCTGCTTGTTCATCTCTCAAGTGTTTCTCTATAGCCTCTTTTAGTCTCTCCAGAATGATTCTGCCTAATATTTTTCCTGGCACTGATAGTAGCATAATTCCCCTATAATTAGTGCACTCCTGTAAACTTCCTTTCTTTGGTAGTTTGATCATATAACCTTCTCTCCAGTCTTTAGGTATTTCTTCCCTCTCCCAAATTTTATCCAATAGATTATGTAACATCTTGGTAGAGGTGATAATATCTGCTTTGATGGCTTCCGAAGGAATTTCATCTGGTCCTGTGGCTTTACCATCTTTTAATACTCACTTGAATCAGTTGTCGAGAATTAATTAGGGTTGGGAGGGCCGTTCGATGGGAACGGTCCAACATAGGATAGTAGCGGACAGTAGTTAATAATAAGATTAGAGTAGGGTAGCATAGAATGAAAGACAAGATAAAGAATAAATTAAGAGTGCGGTTGAAGTGATAATCTATGATTGTTCTCTAGAGATATATGAACCTGTAACAACTGACCAAGATGAAACAATAAAAGGCTGCCGATGAAATATCACTGGTGTTCTTGTGAGTTAATAATAAGAAGCATAAATTAGATTAAGGCAGAGATATATAAACGAATTTTAACGGTCACGAGGCTGACGCGAACACAAAACGCTGAAAGAACTCATAAACACTGAGTCACAAGTAACGTAGAAAACAGAATAACAGAAGGCACACGTTCCCGTTGTCTTGAGGGGAACAGAACAGCACTGCCAGTAGAAGGTCAACCAAAGGGTAACGGAAGGTCGCACAGAGTTACAACGTCACAACGCGGAATACTGCACAAATAAGGTCCCACATCACACATCGAACACATGAAGACATATGACTAAAAGTGTTGCTTACAAGATTTGTTTGAAGACATATGACTAAAAGTGTTACTTACAAGACTTGTTTGAAGACATATGACTAAAAGTATTACTTACAAGACTTGTTTGAAGACATATGACTAAAAGTTTTACTCACAAGACATATGACTAAAAGTATTACTTAAAAGACTTGTTTGAAGACATATGGCTAAAAGTTTTACTCACAAGACATATGACTAAAAGTATTACTTACAAGACTTGTTTGAAGAGGGCGTTTTGATTTTCTGTAAACAAATCATTGGTGACTCATTCATATTTGAGTACCTCAGTAAGTTATGAGATGTTTTCTGAAAGGAAACAATTTAATTCAAAATGTTTACCCACAAACTGACAAACATAAAACTAAATATTGGACCATCAACCTTTTCTCCCCAAGACAATTTATCGCAAGAATTGTATTTTGTCAACAAAGTAAGCATAAGAAAGTAAGCATCGTAATGAAGTGTTTGGATGAAAGTTTTCTACTCTCTCTCTCTCGCGCGCACACGTTACAGATGAAATCAAATCAAATGTTCTTCAAGAATCAATCAATTCAATTATAAAATAGACTTACATCAACAAAACAAGTGGTATGAGAAATCAAATCAAATGTTAGTGTAGCTCAAAAAAGTGTGGAACAACAAAAAGGTATGACCAATATATCAACATAGAAATCAAATCACTAAAGCTATAATTTTCATACATGTAATTTTGTAACACAGACAGAGTATTTGCTGACATGTCAACTTGTTGCCAATTGACAGCTCTCATTTCAAAGAGTACAAACTTTGATCAAACTTTAAAATATCATTTTACAGCTGAGGAAACAAGGAAAGTTTAAATAAATAAAATAAATAACCAACACAAATTTTAATTTTTCAGCTCTGGAGATAAAACAAGAATAAAGAAAACAGTGTTCCAGCTCAAATAGATCTTCAGTGGGAACAAACACAAATATATAATGTCTATTCACACTTTCAACACATGATATGATGTCTATTCCCACTTTAATAGATGACATGATGTCTAATCCCACATTTAACAGATAACATGATGTCTATTCCCACTTTTAACAGATAACATGATGTCTATTCACACTTTCAACACATGATATGATGTCTATTCCCACTTTTAATAGATGACATGATGTCTAATCCCACTTTTAACAGATAACATGATGTCTATTCCCACTTTTAACAGATAACATTCCATCAAATACACTTTTAGGTTATCATTGTTTGTCTCTGACAGTAAGATACTCACCATCAATGATACCAGAATCCTGGTTACAAAAATACTAACCTTTGGCCTATTTTTCTTTGTTGCTGTATTCCCATTTGGTGTCATCTCTGCCCTTGATGAGTCTCTACGCTTTCCATTATTAAGTGGGGTTCTGGGAGTGACAGGACAGTTCTCTTCATTCTCTGACATCGTCAGGGGCTGAAGCCCATTACCATTGTACACTCTCCATGCC
This sequence comes from Megaustenia siamemsis, assembly GCA_032433765.1. NCBI lineage: Eukaryota > Metazoa > Mollusca > Gastropoda > Stylommatophora > Ariophantidae > Megaustenia > Megaustenia siamemsis. The sequence goes on along the minus strand of JAVIAB010000139.1, from coordinate 13,855,509 downwards.
ACAAAGGTCTGGACAGGTTTGTTGTTATTCTCTTCTTTGTTGATCAACGGTGAAAACATGGAGTCATTTGTGATATGCAGGACCTAGCCAGGGAAAAAAATGGCATTAATGAGGAGAAAATAAGTGATCATGTATGAGAAACTAAAAATGCTTTATGAAACATGGATATTTATAAACTAAAAATGCTTTATGAAACATGAATATTTATAAACTAAAAATGCTTTATGAAACATGAATATTTATAAACTAAAAATGCTTTATGAAACATGGATATTTATAAACTAAAAATGCTTTATGAAACATGGATATTTATAAACTAAAAATGCTTTATGAAACATGGATATTTATAAACTAAAAATGCTTTATGAAACATGAATATTTATAAACTAAAAATGCTTTATGAAAGATGGATATTTATAAACTAAAAATGCTTTATGAAACATGGATATTTATAAACTAAAAATGCTTTATGAAAGATGGATATTTATAAACTAAAAATGCTTTATGAAACATGGATATTTATAAACTAAAAATGCTTTATGAAACATGAATATTTATAAACTAAAAATGCTTTATGAAACATGAATATTTATAAACTAAAAATGCTTTATGAAGCATGGATATTTATAAACAGATTTGAAATAAAGAAGTGGAAAAACACCAATTATTAAACCTAGATTACAATACCTCTCTATATACATTGCTTTTATGAAACTTTTGTAAAATTGACTACTCAAAGGAAACCCAGTGTGGCTTGAAGAAATAATATTGCTATTGACCTTTTTGGTAGAAATTTTTGGAAGAATTACACTTTGAAAGAATTAGACTTTGGGAACTAGTTTAAACAAAAATTGAAATAATTAAGCAGCACAGCCAAGACATAAGTTAATATTTAGTGCACAAAACTGTTTTTTTTTCTTTAAAAAAAAAGTTTATTGACATTTTATTTGAACTTGCGAGAGACAGAGCCATAAACTTTTCATGGGGGCTCAAGAACAACTAAATACTCTCAACACACAAAACTTAAACAAAATCTCTTCAACCTATCATGATACCATCACATTTTTGTATGATTCTGTTGTATTGAATAAACAAATGATTGCAATGATGCATCACATGTCACTAGTGTTAACAATTAGGAAGCAACCGCACGCACAGAGTTGTTGATGTCTAACAATTTTGAAATAGCAACTTTTATGGTGAGATCATAAACTAAAGTTAAAATCAATTTAGATAGATAGCAAATATTATAAGGTGCCTTACCAAAAAAATATATTTACATATTTTAAACACATGTAAATAATGGCTACAACATTAAAAGAGAAGGAAAAAGGTTAATTTACATATTTTAAACACATGTAAATAATGGCTACAACATTAAAAGAGAAGGAAAAAGGTTAACATGTTATATGGATATATTTTACTTGCAGTTATCACATCTTATTTCCAAAGTTATGTTACAATAATTGTGATAGTGGAGAGATCTACATACAAACATTTTCAATGTCAATTACTTTTTTTTTTCTCCTAGATGCTGAAAGGTAGATGAGGAAGGAAAGAAGAGGAAGAAATACTTTCTTTTAGGAAGTTTATCTTCAGTGGTCAAGTCTTGTGATTGTGAAAACTCAACTCTGTGTCCTGTTTCACGATGGAGAGGTAGGAGCAACATCATGGCACAATTTGAGCTGGTCGCTACTCATGTGTCCTCATTTTTCCTTTATACCTGTAATGTGGCTGACACACTCCATCTTTGCCAAGTTGGATTTTTATTTTGTCCAAAAGTATTCCTATTCATAGGCTGAATGTCAGCCAGGGTTGTTGCCCATTTGGATGTTCAGATTTGTGACAGATAGAATAGCAGATGCACAAGAATTGTACAGACCTCACAACCAAACAGCTAATATCTAAGAATATGCAATATTCTTAAATACTCTGGAACACTAGAGAGTGACAGTAACTGCATCAGTCTCCATTCTCCTACTAGAAGTTGTTGCTATGTGTTCTCCACTCTGCTCTGCAAGGATTCTGTTCCTGACTGTAAGAGAAAAGTTTCATCTTGACATCTTGCCTCACAGTATAGACCATCATGAATTGGACACGTTGACAAATGTTTAAATGATGTTCAAGAGGAAAAGAATGAGTCATTCCCAAAGAGAAGGAAAATCATCAAAAGACTAATTATTCTCAGCAGGGAGTGCAAGGATTGATGAGGGAGTGCAAGGATTGATGCAATGGGTGTACAAACCTCAAAATTCAAAAGTTAATGAAGACAATGTTCTTTGCGCTGTGAGGCAAGATGTCACAATGAGAAATTTTTCTGCTAGAGCCAGGGGCAGAATCTTTGCAGAGTAGAGCACTACACTACAACAACTTCTAGTAAATGGAGGCTGATACAGCTACTGCCACTCTCTAGTGGGCTTCAAACAACAGTTGAATGGGGCTGAGGACAGGAAGTGCTGCAGAAGCAATGTTCCCAGCATAACTAATAAGATATATATATATAATGGACTAAAAAGAATAAATGTACTGTCCTAGTTATGAGGAGACTTATGGTAATGGTAGGCTAGCCTCAGTGTACCTGTGGTAGGGAATGCACGAGGGTGATCTCTTGGGGACCCTAACAACTGTATGTTCAGCCATTAGTGTGGATGAGATCTTGAGACTACAACATCAAATGCACATATTTCATTATGAGAAAGGCACCTTGTGGCTTGCCAGAAGTGCTACAATCTGAACACTAACAAAAAAGAATAACAAAAAAACAAACAGAAGATTTTGAGTTATTTGTTATTTGAGTTATTTGCGGGTCATCATCATTGCACTCCGAACATGTCCATAGGTGCTCAGATCCCCTCCTCAGCAATTCCCTCAGTGTCCAGCGACTGACGACTCCAGTTCTATGTTGGTTGATAAGTCTTCTTACACGGCCACCAAGTTTCTCATTTCTGGCCGTGCCCATCTTAACTCCCATTTCCATCATCCGAAGAAGTGACGTTGATCTGTGTTTGTCGAAATCCTGTGCTCTTCCAACATCTCGAAGGGCATTGATGATGTCCGCCCGATCCATCGGTTGCCCGTCCTCAACGACAGCGCAGCTAGCCAACCTGTCCGCTCTCTCATTTCCCCGTACTCCCGCATGTCCAGGGACATAGACAAAGGTGACCTTACGTATTTTGGATTTCTGCAACGACTCTACCCATTGCATGCGTACATAGCCCGCCTCCACTTTTTTTATCATGCTCATCGAATCACTCAGTATACATGCGTGGATGTAGTCTTGTGACTCTAACCATTTGAATGCCTTGGTCACTGCCATCACCTCCATTGTCATGCTACTCGTGGTCATGGCGTATGCACCACTGTCTTCCTTGGCTATTCTGCCTGCTGAGCGTGCTGTAAATGCCCATGCACTTCTTTCGTGTCGTCTTACAGATCCGTCTGTATAGATGACTGCATCTTTCTCATCGGTATTATCGCAGATGAGACCGTTGATCTCAGCATTAACCACGACCGGGTTCTGTTCCCTACTTTTCCTGTCGAGTGTGACAATACATGAGAAAGTTCCCTTGAATGACGTAGGCACCGGTATCCACTCCTCACCAACGCTGATATTGGTAAGCCCACAGACCTGTTTGATGACATCTTCTGCCCGGCCCACCCATGATTTGCCTCTTTTTAGCCTGGTACCTTTCTCTGTGTTGAGCACGTGGTGCAATGGATGCTCTGTATCTGTACTAATCTTCAGGTATGCTCGTGCTCTCCAGATCTTAATTCTGTCATCCATGGTTGGAAAGTCAAGAAGATACCTCATTGCTACACAGGGAGTGTCCCTCGTACATCCTAGGATAATGCGCATGGCTTCATTTTGTATTTTCTCCAGCCTATCAATTTGAGTCGTACTGACAGTAAGAATGGCCAGGGCATACTCGATTGGTGCGAGGACTAATCCCTGGAACAGAAGAGTAAGTAGCCTCTGCTCGATGTTGGCAGCTGCCATGACCTTCAAGGCGGCTAATCCTTTGCGGGATTTTGTTATCACATGGTCGACGTGGTCCCGAAAACACAGGCTGCGATCAAACTTAACTCCGAGGTATGTCATCAACTTGTCCCTGGTCACCTCATCAGCTCCCATTAGTACTACCGGTGTGGTTGTATTAACGATATGATTGTTAAGAGAGAACCATGAAACTGATGCTTTATTAGGATTAACCAAGGCACCTGAAACCCCACACCAGGAAGAAATGCGATCGAGTTCGTCTTGCATTGTGGAGGCGATTCCCCGTCTGTCTCTTCCCTGTCGATATACCAGAATATCATCAGAAAAAGTCATAGTTCTTCCCCTCCCATCCAGCTGTTGGGCCGTGATCGTTATTGTGTACACGTTAAATAGAACTGGTGACAATGGTGAGCCTTGTGGCAGCCCAGGACAAATGAATGTTGGCTCGGAAGACCAACTTCCACATCTGAGTATCACCTTCCTCTGAAACAGTGCCGCGGCGATCCATCTAATGAGGAAGGGGTTCACCGCCAGTTTGAGAAGCATATGCATGAGATATTCAAATGGTACCCTGTTGTATGCATCCTCCAGATCTATAGCAGCAGCACATGTCTCCTCTCGTCTGTGGAAGCCTTCGAAGACATCATAGGCAAATACTGCCGCATTGAGCCATGTCTCTTTGTTATATCTATAACCTCCGAGTGTGGAAGGGAATACGCGTTTCTGTTCAAGTAAACAGAAGATATCTGAGGAGATGCTCAAGTGAATGTGAGTAACAAACCTGGCATTTACCAACGACGGTTTCCAAATCAATGTCCCTCTCAAAACTGTTGCTCATATCAAGGATGACTTCATTCTCCTCCATCTTGCTCCCTTTCAACAATCGCTTCAGACGACCAGCAGCCTCTTCCTTCTGCCAGTACCACCTAACTTCTGCAAATCTTTGCACTTCTGCTCTCTGGTATGTTAAATCTGAATGGGAAACAAAATGAATTATAAATATATAAGAGCAATAGTAAACATACATATGTGTAATTTGGGAACTAGTAAACACAGCTGTAAATGTCATATGATAGTTATCAAACAGCTGTAAATGTCATATGATAGTTAGCACACACAGCTGTAAATGTAAAATGATAGCTAACAAACACAGCTGTCAATGTTATTTGAGATCCAGCAAACACACAGCTGTAAATGTCATAATTTATTACTTAAGCCAATGAGAGATGAAAGAACCAACAGTAACAACAAAGTGAAGGGACTAAGTCCCAACAACAAACTGAAGGGATTACGTCCCAACAACAAAGTGAAGGGACTATGTCACAACAACAAACTGAAGGGATTACGTCCCAACAACAAAGTGAAGGGACTATGTCACAACAACAAACTGAAAGGACTGCGTCCCAACAACAAACTGAAGGGACTACGTCCCAACAACAAACTGAAAGGACTATGTCCCAACAACAAACTGAAGAGACTAAGTCCCAACAACAAACTGAAGGGACTACGTCCCAACAACAAACTGAAGGGACTACGTCCCAACAACAAACTAAGGGGACGATGTTCAAAATTATTACAAAATATTTTACAAGACATCAATGAGGTAACAATAATTTTACAACATCCACTATTACTGTAAACACGTTAATTTTAAAACAACAATTAGCTCAGTGGTTAGTGAACTGGACTACAAAAGACAAAGGGTAGGGTTCGATCCCAAACGACGGCTTCCGGGTTCACCCAGCCTTATATGGGTACCTGATTTTTTTTATGGGAGAGTAAAGCAGCACCGGCGTAATACCGACCACATTACCCCAAAAATCATGTGCTGAAGGTCTGTAAAATATAGGGTCACTAACACCATATTTTCCTATACGCAACTTGGCGTGACGGGGGTACTTTACTTTTACTTACACACCATTAACAATCTTACAACATATACCATTACTAACGCATACAACATTCCTACAATACACAACATTACTAACAGACACAACAATCTTACAACACACACCATTACTAACACCTAACACACACAACATTTCTACAACACACACCATTACTAACACATACAACAATCTTACCACATACCACTACTAATACACACAATAATCTTACAACACATCATTACTAACACACACAATAATCTTACAACACATCATTGCTAACACACACAACAATCTTACAACACAACATACTAAAGTACACAACAATCTTACAACATTCCATTACTAAAACTATAACACAGTTGGATAATCATCATGAATAGAATACGATTCAACAGATACAGTATTGCATGAAGAACAAGCTGGGTTTAGAAAGGTAGATGATACCTTGACCACATTTTTACTCTACGACTTATATTGGAAGAATATATTGAAATGAAAAAACCTTTTGTACTTAACTTCATTGACTTCAAAGAAGCATCCGACAGCATTCGTAGAGATTCTTTGTGGGAAAATTCTGAAGCAATATGGCTTACCATAAAAAATCATAAATATTATCAAAGACATGTATGATTGTTACACAAGTGCAGTTCGTACAGAAAAAGGACTGAGCGAATGTTTCCCAATAGAGACTGGGGTTAATCAAGGATGTATTTTATCGCCCTTGTTATTTGGAATTGTTATGGACTTCATAATGAAGAAATGCTGCACTGATAATAAAGGCATCGAATGGATACAAGGAGACCATTTGGAGGACCTTGACTTTGATTAACAGATGACAGAATATACATGGAAAACAAACCAGTGGAAGAGATTAATCACTTTATCTATCTTGGAAGTCACATTAATCCAAAAGAGGATACAAATTAAGAAATTAGAATCAGAATAGCTAAAGCAGCAATGTCTTTCAGAAGCCTTGAAAAGTTGTGGAAATCAAAACTCATCAGCACAAACACAAAACAGACTATTCAAATCAAACGTACTATCATCATTATCGAGTGCCTTCTCCACAATGAAGGTTGGCTACCATGGATCGCCATTCTACTCTGTTTCTTGCTTTGATGGTTCAGGCTGTCATAGATTGACTTGTCCATCTTTTGTTGTTACTCGTCCATGTTAGTCTTGGTCTGCCTCTTTTACCTTGTATTTTCCCTTCCAATATTACTTTTAGTAAGCTGTTGTGTCTTTTAACATGCCCCAAAAATTTCATTTGTCTTGTCTTAATTATATTTAGTAGTTCTCATTTTATTTTCAGTTGTTTTAAAACTTCATCGTTTGTTTTCTTTTATTTCCATCCAATTCTACCTATTCTATAAATCCACATTTCAAAGGCTTCAATTTTCTGTTCTGTTTTCTTGTCTAATGTCCATGTTTCTGCACCATACAGGAATACTGAGAAGATGTAACATTTTGCTATTCTTAGTTTCAGCACTGCATATTATTTTTTTTTTGTTAGTATATTTTTCATGGCATTAAAATTACTTTTTGCCAAACGTACTGTCATCCCTTACATATGCATGCAAGAGCTAAAAAACAATAAGAGACATAGAAACAAAGTTGAACACATTCGAAAATAAATGTCTAAGGAAAATACTTGGTATAGCATGAAACGAATTAAAAACAAACGAGGAAATTAGAGAAACCGCCAATCAACCACTAATATCTTCAGTAATCAAGAAAAGATGATGACCATATGTTGGTCATGTGATGAGAAGAGAGATAATACCGATTAGCAAAGCAAGCCCTCATGTAGGAAACAACAAGTAGGAGGAAAAGAGGCCGACCCAGAGAAACACTGAGAAGAACATTGATCAGAGAGGCAAAGGCAGCAGGAATCAGCTCCCTCAATGAGATCAAGATGCTCGCACAGAACAGAGACAAATGGCGAGATTTGATAAAAGATCTTTGCAAGGACTGAGACTGCTAACAAAAAAAATATAGAAAAAGAGAAAGAGTATCTAGGTCTATGCCCTGTGGGTGACCACGGCTCAATAGGTCGATAAATAGATAGATATAGAGAAATATCGGGTTATTTACTGTATGATATGCATTTAGCTGAGAAAAAAAAGACCAATAGATCATCTTATTTGGGAAGAGAGATTAAGAATAGCGAGTAGCCAGTGCAGAGCTTTCATGAAGAGCAGACATACTGTAATACCACCAGGAATGAGTCCATTCACTTAACTCGGGAGTAACTACAGTGCTGTGGTTGTGAATTGTTAGAGAACCCCAACTTCACTCAACTGACACAAAGAGAGCTAGAGCTGGCAATATCCAAATTAAAAATGAAAAAGTCACCAGGTAGTGATGGAGTGTCTAATGAAATGATTAAGAACTTGGGAACTGCAGCTAAAGCAAAACTACTGCAGATCTACAACATTTGCTGGATCACAGGTAAAGTGCCACAGGCATGGAGAGAAGCAATTATGATACCATTACTAAAGCCAGGAAAAGATGGTTCAATGACATCCAGCTATAGACCAATCAGCCTTACAAGCTGTTTGTGTAAAACAATGGAACGTATAATCAATCTCAGACTGCAGTGGTACCTGGAAAGTGAAAATCTCCTTGTCCCACAACAAGCAGGCTTTAGACAGTGTTACTCTACCGAAGATCAGGCAACCTATCTTTCCCAGGAAATTGAGGATGCGTTTCAAGAAAAGAAACTGGTACTAGCAGCATGGATAGACCTAAAGAAAGCATTTGATAAGGTATGGAAGGAAGGGCTTTTGAAGAAACTGAGAAATTATGGAGTAAATGGCAGGATGTACAAATGGGTCAAAGCATACCTGCATAACAGGAGAGCCAGAGTGCAACTGGATGGTCTTAAGAGTAAGAAGGTCTTACTGCGCCAGGGCGTTCCACAGGGAGGGGTACTATCTCCAACACTTTTTCTGATCTACATCAATGACCTAGTTACTGAACTACCACATGGTATCAAAGTGGCAATGTATGCAGATGACTTGGTAATGTGGTGCACAGAGGAGTATGCAACAGTGGCCTCCAAATTGTTACAAAGAGCTATGAATGCACTGAATTCATGGACAAATAGATGGTGTATCAGCATCAATACAGACAAATGCAGTACTACACTTTTCACTCTTTCCCCAAAACAAAAAGCAGGAGCCATCTATATAAACAATGAGCCTGTGAAAGAAGACATACAGGCTACGTATCTCGGAGTTACATTTGATAACAAACTATCTTGGAAACAGCAGATAAATAAGGCAACCCAAAAAGCAAGGAGAAAATTGGCTATTCTAAGAAAGCTGTGTGGAACTACGTGGGGTGCGAGTGGGAAAATACTCAGTAAAGTTTACCAACAGAGTATACGCCCACATTTAGAATATGGATCATCTGCATGGTGTTCAGCATCAAACACCACACTTCAAGAACTGGATAAAGTACAAAACCAGGCACTTAGGGTCATCACAGGAGCAATGAAATCAACACCAATATTAGAGATGGAGAAATTGTGGAGGATACCAGCACTGAGAGAACGGAGGGACACAAAGGTGCTGATACAGGCAGAAAAATTTGCTTGCATGCCGAGACATCCAATGAAGGACCGATTCCAAAATCTTGCATTGGGACGACTTAAGAGAAGCAGTTTTATCCACCAAGCCAAGCGTATTAGTAGACAAACACCAGACATGCCAAGAGCTGTTAACCCCCTACTGCCCATACCAGAACAGACTCCCTGGACAGAGGAATCTGGATTATCAGTTCAAATACGGACAGAAGTGAAAGGAATAGTTGATAAAGAGGAACAGAATAGTCTACAGCGAAAAACAATAACTCTCAGTTTCCTGGATGAAGAATACCCACAAGACCTATGGATTCGTGTGTATACAGATGGATCAGCACAGAATGCAGTAAAAAATGGGGGAGCAGGTGCATATATAGAATACCCAAATAACACTAGGGATATAAATAAAATAGCAACAGGGAAATATTGTCACAATTATGATGCAGAAATACAAGCAATAAAGTTAGCAATAGAAAAACTGCTGAACATTAATCTTAGCCCGCAGCCTGTAGTGTTTTTTGACAGATGCAAGATCAGTACTCCAGGCACTACAATCCAGAAAATTACCACATCTGCAGACCTTATTGACTGAACTCTGCAAGCACCACAGGGTTGCCCTGCAGTGGATCCCATCTCACTGTGGAATACCAGGAAATGAGAAAGCAGATCAGTTGGCAAAGGAAGGTTCAACAGGCACACAACTAGATACACCTGTTACATACCATCATAAGAAACAGATAATCAAATCAATCAGAGGACCACAAGCCCCAAATCAGGATGCCTTTTATAATATGAATAGATATGAACAAGTTATCATTATACGTCTCAGAACAGGACACAATCGACTCCATAGTCACATGTATACAAAATTCAAGATCGGCACCTCAACTACTTGTACATGTGGACAGGCGCCCCAGACTGCTGAACACATACTTCAAGACTGCACTGAATATAGTAGACTGAGGAAAATCCATTGGCCCATAGATACAACACTACAGACAAAACTATATGGGCCACTGCAAGAATTACAAAAGACAGTAACATTTATACAGGAAACGACATTGCAGATATAGACAATGCTTCAGGCGAACGAAAGATAGATAGATAGACTCAACTGAGATGATCCACAGGTCATTTATTTCCAGTGCTAAACATCTATCAATGGTAGTCAACCTTCGGTGCGGAGATGGCACTCGATGATGATGATGGTGAAACATCTATCGACAATTAGTGACCCCAACTTAAAACCCTGCACACCTTGTCAACGTTTCACATCGTCAAGAGTTCTCATTTCTCTATCAGGACCCTAACATGTGATTAAAACCTACCTTTCTCATAAAGATCTATAACTCTGGCTATGTAACAGTCCTCTTTTGCATTGGACTCTGTGATGTTTTCCTGGCGGGAATTAAAATACAATCTCCTACGCTATATTCTTCACCTCCAAGTCTGAACTTTCTAAAATGAGAAAAGAAAACAAACACATTAACTTATATACATACAAATAATGAATTTTATATACAAACATGAGATTTTTTTTTTCCCGTTCGCCAGCTTTGACATCTGACGAAGTCCCTAGAGACTAGGAACTGAATTTGGCGTGTTGGTCCATTTTTCCCTGGCATCCGTGTGCACATGGGTCCCTCGCCACACAGGCAGATCACTCCGTCTTCTGAGGTACTCATATTTTTTCAGTCGATGAGTAATTGATGTTTCAAGCCGGGCCTCGCTGCTGAGACCAGAGGTGGTTGCAGCAGAGAGAAATCATAAATAAAAATTCCAACTGGTGCAGCTGGGATATGAACCCACAACCTCTCTGTCTCGAGGCTGACATCTTGCCTCGAGACTAACCAGTTCCCCCAAAACAGGAGGTGAGTGTACATGTACTTGTCTACTGCACTGGGAGTTTGAGTTCAACTCACCACAATGACCACTTAGTGTTCAACTCATCAAAAGTGACCAGTTTGTTCACCAAAAGTGACCAGTTTTTGTTCGACTCACCAAAATGACCAGTTTGTGTTCATACTGAGACTCTGATAGGCCACTCTTTTAGGAGTAAAATGGGTGCCTGAGATTTTCTCTGAGAAAGAATGGTCGCCACACCACCCACAAATGTACTTATGGGGTCATGACAAATATGGGCACTAACACCATCTACAGCAAGATGTGATGGGCACCTTTTTTTTTCAAAAAAACTGTGTGATGTGTTTAATTAAGTTATGGAATAATAAAGGAATAGTGTGATGTATTTAGAACTATACCTATGTTCACAGATTATACCAACACATTTTACAAACTAAATCACCAAGAAATAATCTAAATTTTATAAAGCTTAAATGTTGACAGCAAAGATCTAAGAATAATAAAGAAAATGCATTGGCAACAAACAGCGGTCATAAGAACTGGAAATCAATTGGGAATGTTTCAACATTTAAAACAGGGTGTATGCAAGGTTGTGTGCTGTCACCAGATTAATTTAATGTATATAGTGAGATTTGGAGGCGTGTTAAAAGACACAGCAGCCTACTAAAAGTAATCTTCGAAGGAAAAATACAAGGTAAAAGAGGTTGTGGTAGACCAAGACTAACATGGACAAGTAACATCAAAAGATGGATAAGTCAGCCTATGACAATCTGCACCATCAAAGCAAGAGACAGCGGAATGGCACTCCATGGTAGCCAACCTTCGATGTGGAGACGGTACTCTATATGAATGAATGAATAGTGGGACTATTTTAAGATCCACAGGGGACATGCCTGGAATAACAATTGGAGGTCATAATATAAATAACCTCAGGTATGCTGATGATACAGTCTTAATCACTAAGAGTCAAAATGAGTCACAAGAAATGTTAGACATTATAGTGAAGGAAAAGCAAAAAGACAGAAGTAATAGTAGAAACAAAGAAAAAGTGCAAATGCGCAATAAAGACAAGTGGAACAATATTAACAGGTAGTAAATGCATTTCAATATCTGGGAACAATGTTAACCTCATAGTAGATGTGCCATCATAATTGGCCAACTCTCAATTTTCCACGCATGGACAACTATCCAAACGGGCCCAATTATATTTTCCGATATGATCAGATATGTTCCTCTTAATCAATTTTAGACAAAATTAATTCATTAAAAAATTAATAACTTTTTTTCTGATTGTCGTACAGCCATAATTAAGGTATCATTGTTTAGCTTGCAACAAGGGCTATCTAGCTAGCATGTTTTAAATCACAACAGACTATTTTGAAATTTTTATCAAAGTACCTAGATGATGTACAACAGAGGTGAGATGCAGAATGGCACAGGTAACAGCTGCAAAAAATGAGGAAGATACTCGATACTGTTGCAAATTGATGATGAAAACAAGAAAAAGTAAGACACACACACACACACAGCAATGGTGCAACCTACTAAAAGTAAAGTAATCTTGGAAGGGAAAATACAAGATAAAAAAAGAGGCAGACTAAAACTAAAATGGTCGAGTAGCATCAGAAGATGGACAAGTTAGTCAGCCTATGGCAATATGCACTATCAAAACAAGAGACAGAGCGGAATGGTGTTTCCATTGTAGCCAACCTTCGATGCCGAGAGACGACACACAATGATGATGAGATAGAATACAAAGAATGCCATGCCGTCTCCGTCTCCAAAGGGAAGGTTGGCCACTTGAGCGCCATTTCGCGTATAAATGTAAGGTTAAACATTAAAAGTCTGACGTCAAAAAATAAATTTATAATTTAAATATTTTAAAATATTGTTACATTTGAAAACATTGAACATTCACACACTGCACTGCGCGTTTATTGTATACGAACGTGTTACTACAGACTGTTACATCTGACTCATGATACTCACAGATACTAAGATACTTGATACTACTGGACACTACAGGTCTTCTCAGACTCAGAGTTACGTTATTCGTTATCGTTATTATTTAAATTTAATTTTACCTAAAATGTCTGCTAATTCCTCGTCGAGAGCTAGGTATTTCCTCTCCTACCCACTTCACGTCTGAGACGCCAAACAAGCTAGACGAGGATGTTAAAGGCATGCTGACCGTTGATCACTACAACAACATGAATGTTGGTAAACAAAACATGAGTAGTGGCTGCCTCCTGTTCTCGTGGCGTTCTCCCTGTTCTTTCTTTGCCGCTTTATGATGTCACATCCGGCCACTATGATTACGGAAACTGGTTGGTTCGATATAACAAGGAGAACTCTACACCCATGGACATAAAAAGAGGAGTAAGACAAGGATGCATCCTATCACCAAGCTTGTTCAATCTATACACTGAGCAAATCTTTAAAAACATCTCAGAGATACCAGGCCTAAGCATTAATGGAAAGATAATCAATAACCTGAGATATGCTGATGATACTGTTCTACTAGCAGAAAATCCTAAAGACCTACAATTGCTTAATGTGATAAACACAACAAGCAAAAAATATTGACAAGAAATGAATATCAAAAAGACTAAAACTATGATCATAAACAAAGAAAATTCTCAAAACCTACAATTAAATATCACAGTTGAGGGAACACATCTGGAGACAGTCCAGAGCTACAACTACCTGGGACATACTATAACCAATAATGGAAAATGCAAAACTGAAATAAACAAAAGAATAGGTATGGCAAAAAGTAATTTTAATGCCATGAAAAATATACTAACAACAAAACAAATATCAGCAGGGCTGAAACTAAGAAAATGTGGCAAAATGTTACATCTTCTCAATATTCCTGTGTGGTGCAGAAACATGGACATTAGACAAGAAAACAGAACTGAAAATTGAAGCCTTTGAAATGTGGATTTATAGAAGAATAGGTTATTATTAGTAATTGGATGGAAACAAAAGATAACAAACGATGAAGTTTTAAAACAACTGATAATAATAAAGAGAACTGCTGAACACAATTAAGACAAGACAAATGAAATTTTTGGGGCATGTTAAAAGACACAACAGCCTACTAAAAGTAATATTGGAAGGAAAACTGCAAGGCAAAAGAGGCAGAGGCAGACCAAGACTAACATGGACGAGTAACATCCAAAGATGGACAAGTCAATCTATGTCAGCCTGCACCATCAAAGCAAGAAGAAGAGTAGAATGGCGATCCATGGTAGCCAACCTTCGTTGCGGAGAGGGCACACGATGATCATGACGGTTGGTTCGAGAACAGCGAAGAGCACAACCTCTATATCTGGTTGGTTGCGTTCGCCCAATGACTAAAGTATTCTAGAGTATCGTGGTAGACTAGAACATTCCTCTTCATCATCCGCCCTTACAAGATCGTAGTGGACGTGGCTGCGTTGTGTTGTGGTTTGCAGTATAACTGTTATATTTGCGCCTTTCGGCCCAACACATCCGACTTCAACACGACATTTTTGAGTACCGAGTTGGCTTCCCTCTTTGATCCCTGCACGCTGGCCAGACTAGACAGGTTAGTCTGATACTGGAGGCACCACGGAGAGGTGGAGCAGGGTCTGGATGGTTTTGGTTTCACCGATCCTGGCGCAAGCCATCAGCTGTGGGTCGCTGACAACTTCCAGCTCTGGTGCTGGGAGGCGCGCCTTCGCCCCCACTTCTATATCTAAACATCATCAGGTACCATGCCTGCTGGCGTAGGTGATCATATCTATCAACAACTTTCGATCTCAACAATTATTTATCTTTTCTGTTCTTGACCTTCTGCCAAGCCATTCTATTAAGCTGCCTTGTATCTTTTTTCGTTGCTACCCTCTATCTTTTCGTCCCTCAGTTTTCCCAGGCCTATTGAGCCGAATGCACACAGGACCACCAATAATGCGGAGAAGTGGAGGACGCAATTCAACACATGAAAAGAGGCAAAGCTCCAGGTCCTGACAATATAACAATCGAAGAGATAAATGAATCAGGAGAGCTTTGAGTACAAGTCATAACAAAACTACTCGATGACATATATAACACTGGACACATAACCGAAGATCTACTAAAATCTATCTTTGTAGCCATACCAAAGAAGGCAGATGCCACTGATTGTGAAGACCATCGCACTATTAGTCCCATGAGCCATATGACAAAAAAATGGAAGTTCGTCCGAGTTCTAGCCGTTGTGTATACAATGCTGATCTTGAACATCGCGCTGTCTGTTGTCACAGCGAGTTGGCGGATTGTTAGAATTGTAACAACGGGTTTGAAATAATTGTTTGTGCACATTTCGTTAACCACCGCTGTAGATCAAGTCTTTGTTCTGCTGGCTTTGTTTGCGACATTGGAAGCTAATGACCTAACTGCCTAACTTGTGTAGACGGTTGGTTTGGGGCAAATTGTGCGTTGCAGTGTCACTGCTAAAATCGCCCAGTTTTGTGACAGGGCTACAGGGACATGCGCAAACGGTGACAGCTGTCGGCGAGAGCGTTTCGGACCCCAGTGTCAGTACTTTGATCTAGTTTGCAAATACGCCTAGGGATCTGGACCTACAGATCCGGACAGTTTCATGGTCTAATCAACATGTTACGGATTGAAGGGGCGATAGTTGCAAATATCTGCTCCATCTACATTGTCGGGGGTCGAAATGTGGCTCTCAAACAGAACGCAAACCAGACCGACACGTTTAATGCTTGATATACAGTGGATGGATGTGGACCAGAGGCCGCAGTTAATGGCAAAACAAAGACCAATCTTTATGACAATGATTGCACACACACACAATTGAGAAGTGGAACCAATTCTGTTTACTGGTATCTGAACTTGACACGTCCCAGAAGACTCACACCATTCCAATTTATCATCAAGCTAGCACTATGATTCGGGTAAAGAATGACACTCCAAAGACTTTCTCTGACAGTGGCGGTGTAGTGTTCCAGTATAATGATATATCATGCCCAAATATTTCTGTGAACACCATACAGAATCATACACCAGACAATGGCACATAGTAATTTTGAGTTCTCACCGACCTTTTCGCAGGACGAGAGTGCACTGACGGTGTGTGAGGTGCAAACATTTACAGACACCTATTGTCTGGACGGGCATTCTTGATCGTTTTGTGCAGTGTGTGGTGGGAGTAGCAAAGGCTGCACCGTCATCATCGGTACGTGTCACGGCAACTGTTCACATGGGATCTATGGACACGAATGCTCCGGGTCTTGTCTTAGTGTCAGTTCTTTATGTGAGGAAAATCCGGAAAATGCCAACATTGCAAGCATCCTGGCTATACCTGTGATGACACTTGTCCTGATGGTAATTTGGGCTACAGTGCGAGCAGACGTGTTCTGATGGCTGTGACAGCATATGTGACACAGAAAGAGCAGACTGTACGCGCAAGGAAGCGTACTACGGGCCAGACTGCACTCTCAAATGTCCTGACCACTGTTTCAACGACACCTGTGAACAGTCAACCGGGATCTGTTCATGCAAGGGAACGTTCTACGGGTCAGACTGCACTCTCAAATCTCCGTACAACTGTATGGACGATATCTGTTAACAGTTCATGGGGGCCGGCGTCTCGTATGTCGATGATTCCCACGTTAAGAAGAGCCTGCCGACTACAACAAACCCAAGAATATGGATACCTTAATGTGTACTGGATATTTTCTTTCTGTGCTGGACATGGTTCATTTCTTGGTGTGTTTCATTGCTAGCCAAGGCTCATATCTTGGCTTGTGTGTGTGCTGGCCATGGCTCATATCTTGGTGTGTGTCATGTTAGTCATATATCATATCTTGGAGTGTCCGTGTTAATCATGTCTCATATCTTTAAGTGTGTATGTATTTAGTCATATCTCATATCTTAGTGTGTATCTGTGTTAGTCATGTGTCATATCTTTGCGTGTGCATGTTTGGGCTAGTGATATCTCATATCTCTGTGTGTATGTTTATGTTAGTCATATCTCATATCTTTGTGTGTGCATGCCTGTGTATGTCACATCTCATATCCTTGTGTTTGCATGGCTATGCTAGTCACATCTCATATCATTGTGTGTGCCTATCTATGTTGGTCATATCTCATATCTTTGTGTGCATGTCCATGTTAGACATGTGTAATTTCTTTGTGTGTGCATGTCTATGTCAGTCATATCTCATATCTTTATGTGCATGTTATGTTAGTCATGTGTCATATATCTTGATGTATGTCAGTGTTAGTCATGCCTCGTATCGCTATGTGCATGTCTGTGTTTGTCACATCTCATATCTTTGTGTGTGCATGTCTGTGTTAGTCACCTCTAGTGACTCGGGCAGATGGTGCTCGTAAACCTGGGAGGGCCGACCACCTAAGGGCAGAATCCCCCTATAGAAAAGATCACCTGCTGCCTTGCAGGAAGATTGGGGACAATCAAAGGCTAGGGAAAGCAAACCTGAATAAAATGCTGGCTGAAATCGGATGCACTGGGCCACTGGCGCAGAACACAGTGCAACGTTTTTAACGGGTGTTCAATCAGAGTGGATCTGGCAGACTCTAATTGTGATGGTCTGTTTGTAACACAAATAACCTGACAGCTGAGTTCATGTGAGGAGCTGGAATCCTACTCTGATTGGGTCCTGATCGCAGAGAGAGAGAGAGAGAGAGAGAGAGAGAGAGAGAGAGAGAGAGAGAGAGAGAGAGAGAGAGAGAGAGAGAGAGAACAAATAAAACCAGAAATAAGTGAGGAACAATGTGGATTTGTAGAAAGAAAAGGGCACCAATAATGGAGTATTATATATACAGGACTTTTCGTTTTAAAGATGGCGGATCTAACTCACGTTCTCTCGATCGCTGCAGAAAGTGCATTCCGGGTTTGATTAATTTCGGTTCTCCGTTGCACTTTTCTGCGTTAAAGTAAAAATGATGATCTACTTATTACATCGATAAAGCGGTGTCGTACGCCGGCAATATTCCATTTCTGACAAATCAAGTGTTGCGAATGCGACCTTCCACCGTCTAGACCTGATCTGCGCTTTACGTCACATTGGTGCTGTTCATGACCGTTGTTGGATTTCCTTGACGCAAGTTATTTATATGTTACTCATTAACGTAAACAACTTCGTCACCCGCAGTTTTATCTCTTTAGGGAATTTGCACCGTGTTTTGTTCGTCGTAGGCTGCTGTCATTAGAGTAATCAGGAATCTAAATGGAGCGAAATTGTTGTGTATACGACATTTTTGTGTGCTACGTCATCGTAATGGCTCATTGTACATCCCTAGAACTGCCGTACGCTAATCTTACGGTTTGTTGTTTGATGTGCGACGGGATAATCTGACGATTAACTGTGTTATGGAACATATTCCAAAACCGAATATGTTCGGAATTGGAGTCAACAACGATGGCCTAACATCATCAAGCGCTCTACATTTTAAAAAATACGACGATCATCATTTTCAAGAGGACGTGAACTTTCGGTATATGGTGGATAGGCGGCTGGAACAATTGAAGGTTATGCATGAAAAGTGTTCCTTGTTGCAGTTTCCTCATGTTCCAAGTCCGGCTTGTTGCAGGAGCTACTGAGTTAAGTGCTCTTGCACACCGTGATCTGTGTGTCTCATCCGTTTTGATCATGTTTGATCACGTTTGATCTGCACAGTTTCGCCATATGTCTTTTGGCGTGTGCTGAGACTGCTACGATGGGGACTACAGTGTTACCTTTCTTTGTTTGGGAGATGAGATATTAATTCTGATGTTTCCGCTGGCACGGGCGGTTGAGCAATTATGGATTTTAATTCGTTTGCAGTGATACCGGGCCTTCCATAAACAAATAACCAAATATATATATATACATGTTATATATATATATTATATATATATATATATATATATAATATATATATATATATATATATATATGAACTTCCGTTTCCAAGATGGCGGAATTGAGTCACGTTCTCTCTATCGCTGCAGAAATTCCGTTGGATTCTTGTCAACTTCGGATTTCCGTTCCAATTTTCTGCATTCCAGTCGAAATGATGTTCTACTTGTTATATCTGCGCCATTGAATTGGCGTTGCACGCACAGCAATGCTCCGTTTTGACAATTCAAGTGTTGTGAATGCGCCTTCCAACGTACTGTTGATCTGCGTTTTACGTCACACTAAGTGCTGTTCAGTGACCATTTGATGGAGATGGTTGACGCAAGTTATTTACAAGTTACAACGCATTAATGTGGTGGGCTCCGTCAAGTCAGTCAAGTCAGCATCTTTGGGAAGTTTGTACCATATTTCGTTCGTTGTAGACTGCATTCACTAGAGTAATCATGAATACATGGGCGCAGACATTTTGTGCGTCCTACGTCATCATAATGGATCATCGTGTGTCCCAAGACCGACCATGCGCTAATCTTGCGATCTTGCGTTTGGTGTGCATCGGGGATAATCTGAAGACGAACTGTGTTTTGTATGTTCGGAGTTGGAGTTAAACACGATGTCCTAACATCATCTCAAGCGCATACATTTACTATGACGATCATCATTTTCAGGAGGACGTGATCTCCGGGCAATGTGATGGATAGGCGGCAGGAACCATTGAAGGCTATGTCTGCAAAGTGTTCCTTGTTGCAGTTTCCTCATGTTCCAAGTCGGCTGTTGCAGGAGCTACTGAGTTGAGTGCTCTGTGCACCGGAGCTGTGGTCTCTGTGTGTCTCATCCATTTTGATCATGTTTCGATACTCCAATTGTGTACGATGAATGATGAATCGTATGACAGGGAACAGTTGGCTGTGTTCACTTTCTGTGCGGTTTCGCCTTATGTCTTTTGGCGTGTGCTGAGACTGCTATGATGGGGACTACAGTTACCTTTCTTTGTTGGAAGATGAGTTATAATTCGGATGATTCCACTGGCACGGGCGGTTGAGCAATTATGGGTTTTAATTCGCTTGCAGTGATACCGAGGCCT
This sequence comes from Megaustenia siamemsis, assembly GCA_032433765.1. Classification (NCBI taxonomy): domain Eukaryota; kingdom Metazoa; phylum Mollusca; class Gastropoda; order Stylommatophora; family Ariophantidae; genus Megaustenia; species Megaustenia siamemsis. The sequence continues at coordinate 13,835,198 of JAVIAB010000139.1, read as the reverse complement.
TCATAACCAATAACCAATATATATATATATATAATATATATATATATTATATATATATATATTATATATATGAGACAGAGAATGAACTACAAGAAATGATAAATATAATAGTAAAAGAAAGCAACAAAAGGGTCTCAGTCCTAATAGTGAGAAAACAGAAGTAATGGCCATATTAAAGAAACAATCATCACCATCATGCAGTTAAAAATAAACAGGACACATCTGAAACAAGTGCAATGCGCCAAATACTTGGGCACAATAATAACATCATATGGAAGATGCATCACAGAAATAAAAGCCAGAATAGCTCAGGCCAAAATAGCATTTCAGAAAATGAAAAATATCTTATGCAACAAATCTATGTCAACAGAAGTGAGAAAGAGAGTTCATCAGTGCTATATAGAACCAATTCTGACCTATGGAAGCGAATCATGGACAGTAGACAAAGAAATGAAAAAAAAAAAAAAACGATTAGAAGCCACAGAGATGGGATTTCTAAGAAGAATGTTGAAAGTTCCCTGGACAGCTAAAAAGACAATGAGGAAGTTGTCATAGAAGCCAAAAAGGGAACTTCCTAAAAAATAACATCAGAAAGAAACAATCAACATTTTTCGGGCACATCATTAGAAGAGGAAAGGTGGAATACATGGTTACAACTTACAAAATAGAAGGAAAAATAGATCGCGGACGACAAGAGATAAAATACTTGATAGCTTGGTGTCATGGCATGGAAAACAGTCAACAACAGAACTGATACGATGCATTGTGGATAGAAGATTGTGGAAGGCCATGATCGCCTACGCCAAATGGTATTGCACATGATGATGATGAGTAAAAACGTGAATTGAATAAAGTACGGAACTAAGGAACTTCATTCAATGGTATCGCTCTCAAAATGGCGAACCGAACTGTGAAAGATGCCCATTCAGTCAAAGGAACAAATCCTCAATATCTCGTTTGAAAAAAATTATCAGAACAAGGATATACGAATGTAAGATATTGGAAAGAAGAATGCTTTGCTCTAACAGGTACAGTCAACCATATTTAAAACAAAATAGTTAGTTATATTTTGTGTAAGCTAATGTAAAAAACGCCTATTATCGATAATAAATAAAACGTAGAAAACCGAGTTTACCGGACCGTAAACGTTATAATTTTTATTATTAATTATCATATATCCATTGACGTTGAGATATAGTTATTGGGTAAAGGCCTAGGTTAGTCAGATAAATTAAAGTTCTAAGACTGACGGCCTCCTGAGTAACATTGCACTTTATTTTATTCGGAGCCTCCAGAGCTCAGTCAACTCACTGCAGTGAGTAGTTGAGTGAGATACGCGAATATCGAATATTTATATTGAGTGATTGATTTAATAGATACAGATACAGATTACAAATGTACACAGTGCACATACATCCTCAACCCTCCTCTCAACACTCAGTCCAATGTCAACACACTGACTCAGTGGAGATGTACAACTTAATAAAAGACTAATGAAGAGACAACTGAGGGTGTTAAAAATACACAATGAATGTGAATGATGAAGTATGAAGTTAAAAACCTCTATCGCTCGCTCGGGCTCAGAGGCTGCTACAGTCGAACCTGTCTAAGGCGACCATTCACGGGACTTTCAAAAACTGGTCTCATAGGACAGGTGGTCCTGCCTCACAGGTTTCACATAATAAATAGAGCGATAAAAAAAATTTTATCCTAAGCACTATGAAAACTAACCTGCAAATCAGCGTAATCCATGAGTAGAACATAGTGCACATGTCGGTCTACAATAGCCACTGGTTGGACACTTTTCATAAAACACGATAGTTAAACACACAAAAATATTTTGTTGAATCACTGATATTCGTTCTTCCAGCGTTAATGCTTTTGGTTTTACACTTTTGACACTGGCCATTTCCTATATTGTGTGTAACACTTTTAAAATCCACAAAAATAATTCACTGAGATACTGTACATGTACGTGAATACACTCTAAGCGGGCAATAACTAATTCTTTAGTTAATTCCTGTAATTTATACGGGCCACGCAATGGTCTACTCTGGTCTAGACGGAACCGCGAAGTGATGTCACTTCACGAATCATAGATCTGTGTCTGCCGTGTTTCTCAAACCAGTATTGACTGATAAACATAACACGTCCCACTGTAATCTGGGACTCACTAAATACGGGAAAACTTCGACACCTGTAGACACCTGTGTCGATCGTTTATGGCTCCCAGCGAGACGGAGAAGGACTGGCTGGTCAGTGTATCGTTATCTCGGATTACCCGCGTGTCGTAAACGGGATAAATAACATTGGCGGCGGTTAATTAGCCTGGTCTCTGGTCGCGTCATACGGTGAGCGCCGTAATCAGTGTTAGCATATAGTAAAAAACTCGGGAAATTGTAGACCCGGTCCTATAACCAGGGAAACGCTTTAAACAGGTGGTCCTAAGACCAGGTTCGACTGTACTAAGTTAGTTACTAGTAAAAGCTAGCGAGAGATTCTTTCAGGCAGGCTGTGTGTGGTGAATGCAACCTTCTGTGAGAGATCTGGCAGATGGGGGAAAAGGAGTGGTCAGTGGGGGGGGGGGGGGGTGAATGCAATGTTCTGGAAAGGACTTGTAACATTGTACTAACATGATGATGATGAATTGTTGAGAAAAGAGACCAAACACATGAAGGCAAAATCATAAACCAAACCCTAAATTCCTAAAATAAATTTTAGTAATTGAGCAGAACTACTCACTTCCTACTGTGTGTAGTCTAGTTTTGTTACGCTAACTAAGTGGAGATCACTCGTTTCGCTTAAATAATTTATTTGACTAAACTATTCATTTTACAATTATAACAATCACCATCACACTCACAGTGACTTCATTTTAGACATTCGATTCAATTCATTGAACCAGCATCACTATAAGACATTACAAAAAATGAAATGGTGAAATCAATCAATCATACAATGGCAAATCAATTGTGAAAGAAGGTATGAGTTTTTAAGCTAATTAATTATATAAATTGTGGCATTTGTGTTTACATACTTCATATCAATAGATTATTGCAGTTGAGTTGCATTGCTGATTTGTTTTCTGTAAACTTCAGATTCACCTTTGAATTGGTGATGATGATGAATAGCAACAAATGCTTGTGGATCATGGACAATTTTGCAAACAGCAATAAAGAAAATCGATTCATTCGTAACAAAATGCTACAGAAAAATCAAAATCAGAAATCAAAATACAGAAATCAGAAAAATTTCCTGTACATTTCACTACGAAGAAATGTACAGGAAATCAATGTATCTGTATTGTTTATAAGATGATCTTTCGTTGTAATGGCTACAAGATGTGTAAAAAACAAATTGACCAGTAATGAGTTATTTGTAGGTCATTATCAGTGCACTCTGAACATGTCCATAAGTGCTCAGATCCCCTTTTCAACAAGTCCCACAGTGTCCAGTGACTGACAACTCCAGTTCTATGTTGGTTGATAAGACTTCATACACGCCCACTAAGTTTCTTGTTTCTGGCTGTGCCCATCTTAACTCCATCTCTTTCATCCGAAGGAGTGATGTCGCCTCATGGTTGTTAAAGTCCTGTGCCCTTCCCACATCTCAGGAGGCATTGATAATGTCCGCCCAATCCATTGGTTGACCATCTCCAGTGACATCACAGCTAGCCAACCTGTCCGCTTTTTCATTTCCCTCTATTTCCGCATGTCCAGGGATGTAGACAAAGGTGACCCTACATATTTTTACTTCTGCAATGCCTGTACCCATTGCCTGCATACAGAGCCCGCCTCCACTTTTCTTATCATGCTCATCAAAACACTTAGTATGGAGGTGTGGGTGTAGTCTTGTGACTCTAACCTGGTCACTGTCATCACCTTTCATCATGCTACTCATCACTGTCTTCTTTGACTATTCTGCCAGCCGAGCATGGCTGTAAATGTCCAGGCATTCCTTTGGTGTCGTATTATGGATCCGTCTGTATAGATGACTGCATCTTCCTCATTGGTGTTATCCCAGATGAGACCATTGGCCACGACTAAGTTCTGTTCCCTACATTTCCTGTTAAGTGTGACAATACATGAGAATGTGCCCCTGAGTGATGTAGGCACTGGTATCCGCCTGACACCTTTCCTTGTGTTTCTGACCTTCCAATAATTTATAAATAATAACATGACTACGTTATATATTTTGGTGAAACTCTTTAAAATGTAAGTACCATACCAACAGTTTTTGGCTGCTTGTGGCTACCTCCACTTGCAAGTCTTTGTTAGCCAAGGATTTATTTGTCGTCACATCCAGACATCACTTAAGATTTATTTTTTTCATTAAGTTCTTGAAGAGTGTTGTTGACATCACCACAGCAGCCCAGGCATTTGGTTGCTTGCCCTGACTGTATGCTAGAGAAATAATTCCAGACACCAAGCAGCCCAGGCCATTGGTTGCTTGCTCTGACTGTATGCTAGAGAAATAATTCCAGACACCAAGAAGCCCAGGCCATTGGTTGCTTGCCCTGACTGTATGCTAGAGAAATGATTCTAGACACCAAGCAGCCCAGGCCATTGGTTGCTTGCCCTGACTGTATGCTAGAGAAATGATTCTAGACACCAAGCAGCCCAGGCCAATGGTCACTTACCGTGACTGTATGCTAGAGAAATTATTCCAGACACCCAGCAGCTCAATGGCTGGGTCAGCCTCACGTGGGCTGGGATCAGCCTCACTTGGGCTGGGATCAGCCTCACATGGGCTGGGATCAGCCTCACATGGGCTGGGGTCAACCTCACATGGGCTGGGGTCAACCTCACATAGCTGCAATCTCCCCATGATGCCTCTGGAGTCAGACTAACCAGTGTGGTCAAGGGAGTAGAGCTCAATGGGGAAAGCATCCTGAAACACAAAAATGCCTTATAGTTATAGTTAAATGATAACACAATGCATCTATTGAAAGTTCCAGCAAAGAGGAGTAGTCGCTGGACAAAGACAGAGGGAGAATAAGAAATGATGCAGCTCTGGGTGTTATTGTTCATTATTGTTAGAGTTGGCAAGCTGGACAAACCATGGGTGCTCAGTCCTAGCAGATGATGAAGTGTGTGCACACTGGTGGTTCCTCCACCAGCTGTTGTGCACCAGTGTATTATGCATCTATCTATCTATCTATCTATTGTCCTTTCGAGCCAAAGACGGCACATAGGGCAGAACCACAATCTCAAAAACAGAAACTTTGCGTGCCAAAATGGCACATATTGCAGAGATCACTGCTTCTAAAATCTATGGTTCTGTTTCCATAACAATACTTTTTATAATGACAGCTTGTCAAGCCATCGATCGACCTCCTTAGTCGCCTCTCACAACATGCTTGGAAGGACACAGTGTCACTATTCTTTACTCATAATGAGGCCCCGGTAACACACGGGAAGTATTATGCATAGCTTGCTCAAATTAATATAAATGTGATATGGACAACATAGGTTGGAAAACAAAGTTATTATCAAATAAAAATTGTTATGGAGAATAACAAAATTGACAATCACGAAGGTACAGACTTTCATTAATGGATGCTTGCGCAGAATAAAGGGATGGAAATGGCAGGACAAAGTCACAAACGTGGAATTATGGAAATGTACCGGTCAAATACCAGTGGATAAAGAAATACAGCGAAGACGATGGCGATGGATAGGACACACACTACGGAAACCAACTGAGAGTATTACACAACAGGCCCTTTTTTGGAATCCCCAGGGGAAAAGACAAAGAGGAAGACCAAGGAATTCTTGGAGAAGACAGATTGAAGCAGAGATGAAGATGATGGGGAAGACATGGAATGATCTTAAAAGAATTGCAAAAAACAGAACGACTTGGAAAGTGTTTGTTGAAGACCTATGCTCCACTGGGAGCTAAAAGGTAGAAGAAGAAAGAATCAAATAAAAAGATTTACTGGAAGATGCACCTCTTCATAGCTAAGCTCTCAAGAAAACAATTACAATTGGTGTTTCTACTTAGAGGCCAACACCTGGGTCATGACCAGGCCACCCAGAGTGTGAGGAAGCTAAACAGATTAAACATTTGCTTGACGAGAGACTTCATCTGATGATCAGATTGCCTTCTGCTGTGAAGCTCTGTATAAAGTTCCCTATTATTCTACTAAACTATAATCTCCTAAGCTTCATATTTATTAAACAGTAATTCTTGCAGTTCATAGATCAAAAGATTCTTGATAGCACAGCAGAATTCTGTGAAAGATTAATGATAATGTGAAATGCTTGTATTAAAATAGATGTTGATAGCACTTGTGTTGATAGCACTTGTTTTCTATTTTACAGCTGCCTTGATGGTTGACAAGGCCATGGAGCTGAAGTATGTTGGGGGTGTATATGGTGGTAACATCAAGCCTGTACCTTTCCTCTGTCTCTTGCTCAAGATGCTGCAGATTCAGCCAGAGAAGGACATCATTGTTGAGTTTATCAAGAATGAGGATTTCAAGTTGGTGTTTACTTTATTTATTTGTACAGATTTGTGTACATTTATGGCTGATATATTTGTCGATGTGGGTTAATATTTCTAGGTGGACTAGTAATGTCATTTTACATACACATTTTTCAAGATAATTATTTTCATTTCCATAATATCCAGACTGATAAGTTGGTAAGTTATCTTCCACAATTTCTTAATTTGTTCTTACAAGATGATAAGCTAATGCATACCTACAATATAATTTCTTTCTGTTGAAGACACACTCCTTTAACCGAATTAAAAAATTTAGGAGTGCCTATATCTTTGAGACATTGACTATCTCACAACTAAATGTCAGGACTTAGTTGGCACAAGTATTGCCATAACATGTTGTAATGTTCACAAACTGACATAAGCACATACTTATCTCATTATTTCATTGTTATCATCTCTCACTGTGTTATTTCTGTTAGAATAATGTCTTATTAAAGAATTTTGTTCTTTTTGAAAACCTAATCTGGAATAAAAGTTACACCTGGCTACTTTTATAACCAGTGGACCTATTGTTTGTCATGTAGACCACCTGTTTACTGTCATCCTGCAGATACGTCAGAGCCCTGGGTGCTATCTACATGCGGCTAACAGGTACTTCAATAGACTGCTATAAATATCTGGAGCCACTGTATTACGACTACAGGAAGCTGAAGCGCATTGATAGAAATGGCGGTAAGTCAAATGAAAACTTCCTCCTTTGATCTGCATCAACCAGAGAGATACTTGCTTGTCTATGTGCCCTCAGGAGTTAGAATTGTAGTAGATAAAGTTCCCAGATTTCAATCTGCCCTTTGTGATATTGAAACTTGTTAAGCAAGAACTAGTAGCAGTTTCTCCTATGACACATTCTGTTATCTACCAGGGTACCACCTCCACAAGCTTTCACTTTATCCCCAGATTGTTTTGCAACCCACTAACAGTATCTATAATTCCTTGTGTTAACTACTTTGCTATTGTTTCCATTGCAGCATTCCACATTATCCATATGGATGAGTTCATTGATGAGCTGCTTAGAGAAGAGAGGGTCTGTGACATTATTCTTCCCAGAATACAGGTAAGTGAGGCTGTGTGACATTATTCTTCCAAGAACACAGGTAAGTGAGGCTGTGTGACATTATTCTTCCAAGGACACAGGTAAGTGAGGCTGTGTGACATTATTCTTCCAAGGACACAGGTAAGTGAGGCTGTGTGACATTATTCTTCCAAGGACACAGGTAAGTGAGGCTGTGTGACATTATTCTTCCAAGGACACAGGTAAGTGAGGCTGTGTGACATTATTCTTTCAAGAACACAGGTAAGTTAGGCTGTGTGACATTATTCTTCCAAGGACACAGGTAAGTGAGGCTGTGTGACATTATTCTTCCAAGGACACAGGTAAGTGAGGCTGTGTGACATTATTCTTCCAAGGACACAGGTAAGTTAGGCTGTGTGACATTATTCTTCCAAGGACACAGGTAAGTGAGGCTGTGTGACATTATTCTTCCAAGGACACAGGTAAGTTAGGCTGTGTGACATTATTCTTCCAAGGACACAGGTAAGTTAGGCTGTGTGACATTATTCTTTCAAGAACACAGGTAAGTTAGGCTGTGTGACATTATTCTTCCCAGAATACAGGTAAGTGAGGCTGTGTGACATTATTCTTCCCAGAATACAGGTAAGTGAGGTGTGACATTATTCTTCCCAGAATACAGGTAAATGAGGCTGTGTGACTTTGTCACAGTATTCTTATATTTTGTCTTCTGTCTTGACTTGTCTATGATTCCTTATTGCTAACTGAGATGTTTGTCCTTGACAGTGATCTATCACATGAGAAGATTACTCTAACAATACATTAGTACATCCAATTGACAATTCACAATGTTTGGATCAACATCAGTCTTTATTCTTATGTCTTCAAGCCAGGATGTAACAAATTACACAGTAGTGGAATCATATCTCTACTATACTGCATTAGAATTAGGTGAGAGTCTGTGTAGTCATTCGACGGTGTATATGCGGTCACCCCATGGACAAGTCATATCTAGTTCTCTGAATGTTCTAACATATCTAACTTGACACTTACACAACTCAGTTATCAATATCCTTAGGAATTCTGTAGACAACTCTTCTCTGGTTTATAATAACTCCATGATTCTGGAATTCACTGATAGCTTCTATATCTCCTTCTGTCTCTATTACTATTCAAATGGTCCTAAAGTTCTGCTGATACCTTCTAATACTTCCTAACTCTATCTACACTCCTCTGCCTTGAGGCAGGCTCCTATATCAGTCTTAACTTTACATCTTCATGGTATCGCCTACACGCTTTGAAGAAGTCACTCAAAAGTGTAACTCCAAAGTGTCCTGAAAGTCTCCGCCTGACATTTTTGTTGCCATTTAGGCTCCTCCTATTCCTGGGTATTTGGCGTGGTCAGTCCTGGGAAATCCGCCATACAATCTAGAACTATCGTCTCACTTACTGATTGCTTGTCTATTGCCTATCATTTAATGAGAATATATGTTACACAGCAGTAATCGGCTTCCTCGATGAGATAGAGCTGCTTGCACAGAACAGAGACAAATGGTGAGATTTGATAAAATATCTTTACAAGAAAACTGCTAGAACACAAATTCAGATAAAAGGAGTATCTTGGTCTATGCCCTAAGGGCCGGCTACGGCTCGAAAGGTCAATAGATAGATATAAGTTACACCTGGCTACATTTATAACCAGTGGACCTATTGTTTATCATGTAGACCACCTTTAACTTATCTCTGTCTGATGTAAAAAAGTAAAGGTTCCCTCCATGCCTTGTTAGGCATATGGGGAATATTGTGTTAGTGACCATATTTTTCTATAACCACGGCGCATTTTTGGGTGATGTGGTTGGTATCACGGCAGGCCGCCATTACTTCCTAGAAAAATCTCTGGTACCCATTTTTAGAGGCTGGGTGAACCCAAGGTCAGGAAGCGAGCACACTAACCACTCAGCCACCAAGGCTCTCTGTCTGATGTACATCATCTCAATATTTTATATTGTTCTATATTTATCTGTTTATGTGTTGATATAATTGACTGTCCATGTGTTAATTTTCAGAAACGAAATGTTCTAGAGGAAACCAATGTTCTAGATCCGAGAGTCAGTGCCATCGAAGAGGATATTGAAGAGGTGGAGTCCGAGGAGGAGGAGGAATTTGTCAAAGTGAGGAAGCTTTGTTTGTGATGTTCTCACTCAAACTTAGAATATTTGTATGTGCTTTGTTATGGTGGGAGGTTTGAGATCCAAAGTATGAAATAATTCTGATGTTATTTCATTAGAACATACATTTATTTCTTAATTTTTTGTTTGAGATATAAGAGAAACATACTTTATTGATAATTGTCCTGTTTGAACAAAACCATGTTCATTATTTGATCATCATCGAGTGCCTTCTCCACAATGAAGGTTGGCTACCATGGATCGCCATTCTACTCTGTTTCTTGCTTTGATGGTGCAGGCTGTCATAGATTGACTTGTCCATCTTTTGATGTTACTCGTCCATGTTAGTCTTGGTCTGCCTCTGCCTCTTTTACCTTGTATTTTCCCTTCCAATATTACTTTTAGTATGCTGTTTGTCTTTTAACATGCCCAAAAATTTCATTTGTTTTGTCTTAATTGTATTTAGTAGTTCTCTTTTATTTTCAGTTGTTTTAATACTTTATCGTCTGTTTTCTTTTGTTTCCATCCAATTCTACCTATTCTTCTATAAATCCACATTTCAAAGGCTTCAATTTTCTGTTCTGTTTTCTTGTCTAATGTCCATGTTTCTGCACCATACAGGAATACTCTAATTACCACCAAGGGCGTTCTTCTCGAGAATGCATGGAAAAAGACCAAGAGGAAGACCCAGAAGAAGATGGATAGATGCAGTGACAGAGACATGTAACAACAAAGGAAAATCACTAATTCAGACAATTCGAGCAGCACAAGAACGACAAATGATATAAACCACGACACCTTTTAGGTATCAGTGAAAGAGAGAAGAAAGACAGGAATACTGAGAAGATGTAACATTTTGCCATTCTTAGTTTCAGCCCTGCTGATATTTGTTTTGTTGTTAGTATATTTTTCATGGCATTAAAATTACTTTTTGCCATACCTATTCTTTTGTTTATTTCAATTTTATTTGTACAACTTAATTGAGAAAATGTATCAATAATGTGAATATCAAAAAGACTTAACCTATGATCATAAACAAAGAAAATTCTCAAGACCTACAATTAAATATCACAGTGGAGGGAATATATCTGGAGACAGTCCAGAGCCACAACTACCTGGGGCATACTATAACCAACGATGGAAAATGTAATATTTTATTTTTGCTTCTATTTTGGTTACAAATACATGTATTCTACATAAAAACAATAGTACAGTGTAATTTTGCCTTTCCGATTCTTTTGTTTATTTCAGTTGTACATTTTTAATCACTGGTTATAGTATGTCCAAGGTAGTTGTAGTTCTGAACTGTCTCCAGGTCTATTCCTTCAATTTTGATATCTACTTGTGGGTTTTTAGTATTTTCCTTGTTTATGATCATAGTTTTAGTCTTTTTGATATTACAGTATATCTACTCATATGTTTATGTTTCAGGAACTGAAGAAAATGGCACCTCCTGTCCCAGAACGTAAGCAAAGGAGATCTCCACCACCTCACGTCAGACGTCAAACCAGTCCTCACAGAAAGTTAGTCATTTCTTACACATTGATGATGCTGTCCCATTTTTTCTATTGGAATATTTTAAAGCTTTGAGTCTTGTGGTGTATGTTTCAACCTCTAGGTTACCAAGCTGACATATATCCGTAGCTCTGATCCCATGCATGGCCATCGAATGTGTTGTCCTGTACCACTTTGTAGACAACTTTAACACACACACCCCTCCAAATCCAGTTCAAGATATTGTTTCCTTTATGCTCGCTACAACCATGATTGGAGGTTAACAAGCCACCAGGGTCAAACATTTGTTGTTTCTGAAACAGAAATCCAGATTGAACATATGGATGTGATGTCAGTGTTAACATATGGATGTGATATCAGTGTTAACATATGGATGTGATATCAGTGTTAACATATGGATGTGATATCAGTGTTAACATATGGATGTGCTGTCAGTGTTAACATATGGATGTGATATCAATGTTAACATATGGATGTGATATCAGTGTTAACATATGGATGTGATATCAGTGTTAACATATGGATGTGATATCAGTGTTAACATATGGATGTGATATCAGTGTTAACATATGGATGTGATATCAGTGTTAACATATGGATGTGATATCAGTGTTAACATATGGATGTGATATCAGTGTTAACATATGGATGTGATATCAGTGTTAACATATGGATGTGCTGTCAGTGTTAACATATGGATGTGATATCAGTGTTAACATATGGATGTGCTGTCAGTGTTAACATATGGATGTGATATCAGTGTTAACATATGGATGTGATATCAGTGTTAACATATGGATTTGATATCAGTGTTAACATATGGATGTGATATCAGTGTTAACATATGGATGTGATATCAGTGTTAACATATGGATGTGCTGTCAGTGTTAACATATGGATGTGATATCAGTGTTAACATATGGATGTGATATCAGTGTTAACATATGGATGTGATATCAGTGTTAACATATGGATGTGATATCAGTGTTAACATATGGATGTGATATCAGTGTTAACATATGGATGTGAAAAGGAACAAAACGGAATACAACACAATACTGACTCAGCTATGGTGATGATTCTAGCTAACAAATAATAAGAAAAATGGATGACGTTGTGTTCCCTTTTTGTCAAGCTGCCACCATAACTTATAGCGTCACACCCCACTACTGGCTCCTTGCTACCAGCTTTACTGCATTTTTTTGCTCATTCCCTACTTACTTTATACTGCTGCTACTTTATATTTGTCCAATGTCATCCATTTTTCTGTGTATTAGTTAGACTCATCACTGTAGCGTTTCATTATGCAGTAATAGTTATCTGTGTTTCATCTTGTGTTGTCGTTGTTCTCGTTTTCTGAAGAAAAAGCATGTTGGCCAAGACGTCAGTATTTTGTTGTGTTCCCTTTATTGTAAAGCTGTTACCATACATTAAATGAGTGTACATTACACCCCACTGACTCCTAGCATATGATGCCTCACCACCACACAATTCTGGCATATAATGCCTCACCACCACACAATCCTGGCATATAATGCCTCACCACCACACAGTCCTGGCATATAATGCCTCACCACCACACAGTCCTGGCACATAATACCTTATTACTACACAGTCATAGCAGTGTTTGTCTCATCACCATCATCTAGTGAAGCCTAATCTACTCATTGTCCACCTTTGAAATGATCCCTTGTGTTTACAGCTGTGATATTGATGCCCTTTTGCCCAGCACATCTGATTTCAGCATGGCTTTTTTGGTACTGGGTTGCCTTTCCTCTTTGTTTCCTACTCACCTTGTCAGACTTTCTGAGCCACATCAGGGAGGTGGAGTGCATCCTTGATTAGTTCTTGTTCAGTGATCCTGGTACAAGCAGTTAGCTATGAGTTGTTGACATTTTGGGCTAGATGCTCTTTGGAGTTGTGGTCTCCAGCATAGTATATCTAGTTATGTTGGAAATGTTCCTACCTGGTCACTGTTTGCTGAACAGCTTTAGTACCCAACCTAGGGTCCATCACAGACAGCACCAGCTGATGCGATAGTAGAACAGCATTAGGAGTACCCAACCTAGGGTCCATCACAGACAGCACCAGCTGATGCTATAGTAGAACAGCATTAGGAGTACCCAACCTAGGGTCCATCACAGACAGCACTAGCTGATGCTATAGTAGAACAGCATTAGGAGTACCCAACCTAGGGTCCATCACAGACAGCACCAGCTGATGCTATAGTAGAACAGCATTAGGAGTACCCAACCTAGGGTCCATCACAGACAGCACCAGCTGATGCTATAGTAGAACAGCATTAGGAATACCCTACCTAGGGTCCATCACAGACAGCACCAGCTGATGCTACAGTAGAACAGCATTAGGAGTACCCAACCTAGGGTCCATCACAGACAACACCAGCTGATGCTATAGTAGAACAGCATTAGGAATACCCTACCTACGGTCCATCACAGACAGCACCAGCTGATGCTACAGTAGAACAGCATTAGGAGTACCCAACCTAGGGTCCATCACAGACAGCACTAGCTGATGCTATAGTAGAACAGCATTAGGAGTACCCAACCTAGGGTCCATCACAGACAACACCAGCTGATGCTATAGTTGAACAGACCTCTAGGTTCCAGCTGTGAAGCTGCCATAGATTTTTTTGTCACTTTTATCATGATACCAATGTTGCTACTGATGATGTTGCTACTGACGATGTCAGGTTTGTTGTGAGCAAATGTCCTCTGATTTCCTTGTAGTTCAGAGAAGTGAAGTTCTTGGTGTTGTTTGAGCAGAAGATCAATGTGTACAAATTGCAACAATTCCCTCGTTGGGGAGACCAAACTGAAGAGAGAGGAGAACTGGGCTAAAGCTAACAAGGAGGAGAATCAAGTGCTGGAATGAAACATTTAAAAAGTTGTGGTAATGAAGGTTCTCCATTGGCCAAGTGTTTAGTGTACTTGCTTGTTGATCAGAAGGTTCTCCATTGGCCAAGTGTTTAGTTTACTTGCTTGTTGATCAGAAGGTTCTCCATTGGCCAAGTGTTTAGTTTACTTGCTTGTTGATCAGAAGGTTCTCCATTGGCCAAGTGTTTAGTGTACTTGCTTGTTGATCAGAAGGTTCTCCATTGGCCAAGTGTTTAGTGTATTTGCTTGTTGATCAGAAGGTTCTCCATTGGCCAAGTGTTTAGTTTACTTGCTTGTTGATCAGAAGGTTCTCCATTGGCCAAGTGTTTAGTTTACTTGCTTGTTGATCAGAAGGTTCTCCATTGGCCAAGTGTTTAGTTTACTTGCTTGTTGATCAGAAGGTTCTCCATTGGCCAAGTGTTTAGTTTACTTGCTTGTTGATCAGAAGGTTCTCCATTGGCCAAGTGTTTAGTTTACTTGCTTGTTGATCAGAAGGTTCTCCATTGGCCAAGTGTTTAGTGTACTTGCTTGTTGATCAGAAGGTTCTCCATTGGCCAAGTGTTTAGTTTACTTGCTTGTTGATCAGAAGGTTCTCCATTGGCCAAGTGTTTAGTTTACTTGCTTGTTGATCAGAAGGTTCTCCATTGGCCAAGTGTTTAGTTTACTTGCTTGTTGATCAGAAGGTTCTCCATTGGCCAAGTGTTTAGTGTACTTGCTTGTTGATCAGAAGGTTCTCCATTGGCCAAGTGTTTAGTTTACTTGCTTGTTGATCAGAAGGTTCTCCATTGGCCAAGTGTTTAGTGTACTTGCTTGTTGATCAGAAGGTTCTCCATTGGCCAAGTGTTTAGTGTACTTGCTTGTTGATCAGAAGGTTCTCCATTGGCCAAGTGTTTAGTTTACTTGCTTGTTGATCAGAAGGTTCTCCATTGGCCAAGTGTTTAGTTACTTGCTTGTTGATCAGAAGGTTCTCCATTGGCCAAGTGTTTAGTGTACTTGCTTGTTGATCAGAAGGTTCTCCATTGGCCAAGTGTTTAGTTTACTTGCTTGTTGATCAGAAGGTTCTCCATTGGCCAAGTGTTTAGTTTACTTGCTTGTTGATCAGAAGGTTCTCCATTGGCCAAGTGTTTAGTTTACTTGCTTGTTGATCAGAAAGTTCTGCAATCACTAGACAAGATGGGTATTTTTTCCACACATGACAAAGCTCTGGGGTTCACCCACTCTCTAAAAATAGGTACTAAAGATTTTCTTTGGAATGTAAAGGTGGCCTGGTGAGATACCGACCACATGACCCAAAAATATATTGTTAATAATGGACAAATATGTAACTAATATCATACTCCATGTAAGTGCCTTGCAAGAGAGGGGAGGAGACTCTTGACTTACTTTCATGGTGATGAAAGATGACACCAAACAATTCATCGCTACTTGGCTATAAAGGCCTTGATAAGAACACAGGTAATATAGATTTGATGTGGTAAAGTCCTAGTTTAGGGATATAAATTAAAGTGATCTCCCCATAGTTTGCTTCACAACAAAACTACAGTGGTTCTCAAATACTAAAAATGATCTCAATGTTCATGACTAATTTATTTTATTTTTTTGGTTAGAAAACATAGGACTTTTACCTTCACATTGTTTCTCTTTTTTCTACAATTTGGGGTCTCCTAATGACAGATTAGGAATTCGCGATAGCTCATCGGTTAGTAAATTGGACCACGTTGGGTTTGATCCTGATAGACAGCTTCCAGATTCACCCAACTTTAAATAGGTACCAGGTTTTTTCTGGGAAAGTAAAGTGGCACGGGCGTTATACCGACCACATTACCCCAAAATCATGCTCTGAAGGTCTGTAAAAATTATGGTCACTAACGCCATATTCCCTATATGCCACTTGGCGTGACACTTTACTTTTAATGACAGGTTAGAGAACCATTGAATAAAGTGTAATGTCACTCAAGGGGACATTACACTTCTGAACTGAAATAATTTGTGTCCCTAACCTAGGACTTTACCTTCATGTTTTGTTCACCGCTCTATTCTCAGATCTATTGTATGTTAGTCACTCTATTCTCAGATCTATCATATGCTAGTCACTCTATTCTCAGATCTATTGTATGCTAGTCACTCTATTCTCAGATCTATTATATACTAGTCACTCTATTCTCAGATCTATTGTATGCTAGTCACTATTCTCAGATCTATTATATACTAGTCACTCTATTCTCAGATCTATTATATACTAGTCACTCTATTCTCAGATCTATTATATACTAGTCACTCTATTCTCAGATCTATTATATACTAGTCACTCTATTCTCAGATCTATTATATACTAGTCGCTCTATTCTCAGATCTATTATATACTAGTCACTCTATTCTCAGATCTATTATATACTAGTCACTCTATTCTCAGATCTATTATATACTAGTCGCTCTATTCTCAGATCTATTATATACTAGTCACTCTATTCTCAGATCTGTTATATACTAGTCACTCTATTCTCAGATCTATTATATACTAGTCACTCTATTCTCAGATCTATTATATACTAGTCACTCTATTCTCAGATCTATTATATACTAGTCACTCTATTCTCAGATCTATTATATACTAGTCACTATTCTCAGATCTATTATATGCTAGTCACTCTATTCTCAGATCTATTGTATGCTAGTCACTCTATTCTCAGATCTATTATATACTAGTCACTCTATTCTCAGATCTATTACATACTAGTCACTATTCTCAGATCTATTATATGCCAGTAAACAGCTGATGACTTTGTTAGATTTAAAATGTTGCCTATTATTATGTCCAGAGACAGCCACCGCCACAAAAGTCCACCCAAGAGAAGATCAAGGTCACGTGAGAGAGGAGAGAAGCGACATCGACCTTCAGGTAAGAACATCATCATCATGATGAATCAGTCCTTGAGGCGATGACAAACATTTCCTCTGCAACAATGTTTATCCAGCATTTTTATTTTCACATGTCCTTTCTTCTTCTAGTTACTTTGTCTTTCCATTCCCTCTCCTTTCCTCAACTTCTTTTGTTATCAATTTTTTCTTTAGTGTTAAACACTGCGTGCACTTCGTAAAAATTACAAAGGTGTCGTAAAATGCGGCTGTTTTTTTTTTTTCAAATAAATTTTGCCAATTTTCAAGAAATTCTTCTTTTTTTCCTTATGACGGGGGAAATCTCCTTGGTTGTTGGCGAGACATCAAAGATTTGTGACACGGGATAGGCAGTGAATGATGCTAAGAGGAAGCTGAACGTACAGCTGCAATGATGGACCGCCTGCCAACATGTAACACCTCTGGTTGCCATGCTGTCGAATTTCAGGCCATAAATGAAAGCTATGCCAGGAATTGGTTACTGCATCCGATTGCTTACTTGGGTACACAGCTGTGTAGCAAAAACTCAAAATCTTATTTTCCTACCTCCAAATGTAACAATTCGTGTTTGCAATTTTTACAAACGTCATCAAAACACAACTCACAGATAGGTGTTATAATCTAAGGTTAAATTATCTAAGCTTTACATTAAAGTTTTTTTTTTTTTAAGGTAATTTATCTTGATACTGGCTTATTTTTGTTTCTTTGAAAGTCACTAATTTTTGTATTATTAACTCTTTCCGTATGTTTTGCTGCATAGTGTGCCACTCTCAGTTTGATTATTGTGAACCATCATCAAACCATATTCTTTTTACATGTCTTGTATCATCTTGGTATTGGTGAAATCTAATACCTTGTTCAATTATCTAAAAATTCATATATAATTTGTTATATGTTAGATAAATATGTAGATTGATTCTTAAAACCACGAGAAATTTTTTCTCCGAAATCTCTTCCGCTGCATCGATAAAAAAGCTTCCGTTCCAAGTGGTTGGGGTTGTCCCATATATCAATAGAAACAAATGAAACACTCTGGGGTTATCAGAAGTAGTAAATGGGAAGGTTGGGGGGTAATGTCTGAACATCTCAGACTATCAAATTATGAGTTTGTTCTGATATTGTAGTTTATACAATAGCATCGTAATATAGGCCTAACATGCTCAAGTGCACACTAAAGTCACTACGGGTTCAATTTTTGAAAAATTGCCACCGCCTAAGGTGGAAATCGAACCCCGGGACCGTCCTGCATAGAGGCATATGTCCTACATCTAGGATACCCCCCGCTCCCTTTCCACTGTTTCCTTTCATGCTGTTGTAGCCAGTATGGAGGTGGAGTATTACAACTTAGTCCCTCCTTAATAGTTAATATCCTAATTGTAATTTGGGCGGTTATGTTCCACTTTGGTTCTGTGTTTCAGTGATAGATCTAACTTCCTCAGAGCTGACCAGATGGTCTACTTGTGGTAGTTTCGCTCCTTCTCTTTAGCTACATACTCATTCTCACTTCCTTGTGTGTATATATATCAATATATAAGGTATTCACTGGATCACTACCCTCTGGAAGTGATAATGGAGTTGACCTCTAGGTTATCTAGCTCACTACTCATGGGGGTATACAGTGCTCTTTGAGCTGACAGAAGTCAGTCAATCACCACTTTCTTGTGTATGTTACTTTTGTGTTGGATGCCAAATTTCAGCCTCATAATTTCTGAAGAATTTCCTGTGGGTCGTGATTATTTTAGAAATTCCCAAAGCCTGTTTTATTTTTTCTCTTGTTCAAATTTAGGGCATGATTTTCTCTGTACTTGCAACTACAGCTGTGGTGAATTGTGTGTCATTGTAAACAAAGTACACGTGTTGGGTAAAGAAACAAATAATAAAATTTGATACAAGCAGGGAAAAGCTTAACTTGTAGACAGAATTGAAGATAGGAAACAATGCAAGAATGAGGGAAGACAGGAGAAAGGCAGCATTGCAAGAATGAAGAAAATCTCTCAGAATGTACAAGCAAGGCAAGAGATATAAATAGTCTTGTATGGTTTTATCAGCACAGCTACTAGTTATATTTTTGTGTGGTCCCTGCTTCAAGAGATGATCACTTATGGTATAATGAGACACATGATGTTGTCACATATTGATTTACCTGCATTTAACTAAGGTTGTTATGTTTTTGCAGAACACAAACACAGAAGTGAGGACCGTCACAAGCGAGTCAGCAAAAAAAAGTCGGCATGAGCGAGATGAAGAACGACACCGCAGTCGTCATGGAGCCAAAGATCGTCATCATAGAGAGAAAGATAGAGAGCAGAAGAGCCACAGGGATGACAGAAGGGGTGGTGGAAGAGAAGAGAGGAGTGGGAAAAGTAGGAGCAGCACTGACCAGGAAATTAGAGAGGCTAATGAGATGAGGGCAAAGCTGGGCCTGGCACCTCTCAGGCTATAGATACTGATTGCATCTTGTTTTTAGTATTCTTTTGGGCAACAATTGTTATGTCAGTAGCAGGAACGTGATTTCTTAATCAGCTGACCTGGCAATATTGGGCCCATCTTTTGACACTTGAGAAGGCTTTCAGAGTCAGAAAAGGAAAAAAAAAAACAGCTCACCTTTGGTCACGTCATGGAAGATTGGAGAATATTGTGGCAGCATTAAAATAGAAGGAAAGAAAAGCAGAAGACAAGACAATGGCAGGAAATATTTGAACTCTAGGATGAAAAGTTATCAAGAGTAGAACTAATAGGAAACATGTGGAGATATGGACACGAGGGTCTGGTGTTTGCTAGTGGAGGTGTGGACATGAGGGTCTGGTGTTTGCTTGTGGAGGTGTGGACACGAGGGTCTGGTGTTTGCTAGTGGAGGTGTGGACACGAGGGTCTGGTGTTTGCTTGTGGAGGTAAAGTGTGACTAGTACAGCAGCTAGTATTGAGCATCGATGCCGTGGACTGTTGCATGCTTATCTCATCAGGTCATGCTCATCTGGTGAAGTAGATAACAAGTGAATGCTCAATGACATTGTTACCCATTTTTGTAAATAACTGCAAATTTGTCAGCAAATAAATAATTCACAAAAATGTTTTTTTTTTTAAAATGTATTTATTACCAACAAATTAGAAAATAATGTAAGCATCTCTATCATCCAACAGAACACCAGCTCTAACTGTGCAAGTTCACATCTGTTTTGGGGGAAAAAATGCACTACAACAAGCATACACATTCTACTCAAACACATATTCTACTTGAGTCTCCACTTCTGACTGTGTGCTGATCTGGTTCCTGTTGATTTACCCTTTTGTAAGATTCAGGGTCATAGTCCTTAGGCCTGCAGATGGGGGAAAAAAAAAATCAGAAATGAGCTATCTATAGTTTATCTTCCTTTATACTTATTTGCTGATGACGGTTTGTGACCAGACTGTGATAACATCCACCTCCTGCACATGATTGGGACTAGTTTTGGGTTTGTCTTCTTGACTGTTGATAACATCCACCTCCTGCACATGATTGGGACTAGTTTTGGGTTTGTCTTCTTGACTGTTGATCTCTCCACGGCAAACAATCTCACCAGACCAGTCTTCCCTGACTAAGATTGTAACACATTTCCCCATCTCTTGCATGAAGAAAATGTCCACTGTTTTTCTTCTCATTTTTGAGAGTGTTCCCTTGGTAATGTCTTTATCTTGTCATACTTGATGATCATGTTCTACGGGTTAATGGATACCACTGTTGTGACTGAAAAGATAATCTGATGCTGCATATCATGTCAGCAGGGAGCATTATATTTTTGTTGTTGAACAGATCAGTTGATATTGCCAACATGATTGTGTTCTTGAAGCAGAATGATTTGTTTTCTATGAGGAGTCTTCAAATATGTGCAATTCATTAGAATACCTGATTGTGAATCTATTAGCTCAATACACAAATGAGCTTACCTCAGAACAAATTGGTGACTATCCACACAGTAAATAACAATATGTGGTCGCCTTAAGTCTGTCTGGCGACCACATATTGTTATTCAAAGTGTTTCCAATTACAAAGGGTTGTTTGATGTCTCCTGAATAGACACTGTAACATGTCCAGTCCATGAGGTCATAAATTAACCTGAGCCAGGAATTTGGAGTTCCCATGTTTTGCCTAGTGTGAACACATGGAACTGTGCCAAGAGTTCAGAGAAATTACTATTTTTTAGAGCACTTATGTTTCATTTAATTGATAGTAATTTGTACTATGGTATGGTAACAGGGAGAGTTACAGATAGGTATCAAAATTAAGGGTTAAAAAAGAAATGGTGAAGAATGCATGAACAAGTAGAGAGTAAGAAAGTAGAATATTGGTGAATAAATCAATGACAAACTTACAACTCAAACAGGTGAGGGAAGCTGGCAATTTCTTCTTGTGTGTAATCTTCAAGCTTCTTGGGCACCGCCTGAATCTGCCTGATTTGTCCTGTGATGTTGTTTAGGATGTCCTCTGGTATGTCCTGGAAAATGTCCATGATACATAACATTATTTATGTGCTTGAGTTGATGACACAGAAGTGTTGAACGACAAATGAAACCTGCATCTTGTGTGAACAATTCTTGACAGAGGTCTATTAGCTTTGCTGAGCTTAAATAACAAAACTGAACACTTTATGTTTTACATTCACTAATTATTGTGAAGAGAATTTAGAAGAGAGATTAAAAGAGAAAAAAACAAAAATGGATAACTAACACAATCTTAGAAGAAAGGAGACAAGCAAAGAACACTGCCCAATACAATAAAATAGATAATGAAATATGCAAAAAAGGCAAAAGAAGACTGGCTCAGCCAAAATGTATAGAAAAAGAAACTATGGAAAGCAAACAAGACTTAAGAGGATTGCACACAGAAATAAAGAGAATGACTAATAAAAATAAAAAAGCCACAGAAGGTGGATGCATTGCAGACAAAAAGGAAAATGCTAACAGACAATAAAGATATTATAGATAGATGGCAGGAATATATAACAGAACAATTTCATGATCAAAGGGACAAGAAACCAGTTATAAAATGTACATTGGGCTATAAAATCTTAAAATCTGAGGTGGAAAAAGCTATAAAAACAATGAAAAAGGGAAAAGCAGGACCTGACAGCATACAGATAGAGATGATACAGGCACTAGAAGATTTTGGCATTGAAATGATTACAGACATATGCAACGACATATACCACACAGGATACATACCAAATGAACTAAAAACATAAACTTTCATTGCATTGCCTAAAATGAATGGTGCAGTTGATTGCAGTGATTTTAGAACAATAAGCCTAATGAGCCATGGTACAAAAATCTTGATAAAAGTCATACAAGGAAGGATTCAGAATAAAATCAATACTGAATTAGATGAGCAGCGATTTGGACTTAGGAAAAATAGCGGGACAAAAAAGCCATATTCTGCATGAGAAAATTAATAGAAAAGTACACAGAAGTAAACAAACCAATATATGCCTGCTTCATAGACTACACAAAAGCTTTTGATAGAGTACACCACAAACAACTTATAGAATGCCTATAAGAGATACATCTAGATGACATGGACATACAACTAATATGTAATCTATACTGAGAGCAAACAGCAATAATAAAATATAACAAAGAGAATACTACACTCATTGATATAAAAGAGGAGTAAGACAGGGATGCATCTTATCACCAAGCTTGTACAATCTATACACTGAGCAAATCTTTAAAAACATCATAGAGATGCCAGGCCTACAAATTAATGGAAAGATAATCAATAACCTAAGAGATACTGATGATACTGTACTACTAGCAGAAACTCCTGAAGATCTACAACAATTACTTAATGAAATAAACATGATAAGCAAAAAATATGGACTAGATATGAATACCAAAAAGACTAAAACTATGATCATAAAAAAAGGAAATACTCAAAACCCACAATAGATATCAAAATTGAAGGAATAGACCTTGAGACAGTTCAGGACTACAACTACCTTGGACATACTATAACCAGTGATGGAAAATGTACAACTGAAATAAACAAAAGAATAGGAATGGCAAAAAGTAATTTTAATGTCATGAAGGACATACTAACATCAAAACAAATAACACCAGAGCTAAAACTAAGAATAGCAAAATGTTACATCTTCTCAATATTCCTATATGGTGCTGAAACATGGACATTAGACAAGAAAACAGAACAGAGAATTGAAGCCTTTGAAATGTGAATATATAGAATAGATAGAATTGGATGGAAGGAAAAGAAAAACGAAGTCTTAAAACAACTAAAAATGAAATGAGAACTACTAAACACAATTCAAACAAGACAAATGCGATTTTTGGGCCATGTTAAAAGACACAACAGCCTACTAAAAGTAATCCTGGAGGGGAAAATACAAGGTAAAAGAGGCAGACCAAGACTAACATGGACGAGTAACATCAAAAGATGGACAAATCAGCCTATGACAACCTGCACCATCAAAGCAAGAGACATGGCACTCTATGGTAGCCAACCTTCGTTGCGGAGACGGCACTCGATGATGAATTATTGTGATTTGAGTAGCCAACACAGAACATCGTAATGCAGAATAAGCATGATATGTGACTAGCATTTGACACAAGTTTCATCGACATGGGAAGTGTCTAAAGACAAAGATAGGGAATAAATCAGTGACAGTCTATCCCTGTCTTCTATAATCCTTCCTGTACTTCATGTACATCCCCTAACAGGCAGGTTGGGAGTAAAAGTTCTATTTTTTTAAATAAAAAAATAGAATATCTCTCTTACTCAACCCTTCAGTGAAAGTAGAACAATATTATGACACCCCCCCCCCCCCCCCCCCCCCATTCTGACATGCAAGAAAGTTCCCACATTCAGATATTTATAAATTTTTGCACTCTTTTATGTCTCTTAAAGCTTTGATAATGTCAGACTTCCTGGAAACCCTCATGCAACACTACCCACTTGGATAAACAGCAAATAAGCCTGGACTGAAGAAAACAAAGAGCTACAAGAAAGATAGAGAAGATTCAGTGGAAATGAGACCAGTGACTTTCACACACAAAAAAAAGGTGCAGTCAAATAGGGTTGAAAGTTATCAGTGGACTGATATTGACATCAACCACTCAAGAAACATTTCATTTGCCCTGACATAGGTCTATGAAGACTGGTCTTGTTATTTATTACTGAACTTGTTATGTGTGCTGAAGATGGAGGCACTGGACAGCATGCATGTACCTAAAATATGGAGCAATATGGACAACATACAGCATGCATGTACTTAAATATGGAGCAATATGGACAACATACAGCATGCATGTGCTTAAAATATGGAACAATATGGACAACATACAGCATGCATGTACTAAAATATGGAACAATATGGACAACATATAGCATGTACTTAAAATATGGAGGCAACATATATAGTGATGAGCTTTCTCAGTCTTGATCATCACCAACCCTTCCACTATTTACACATCTTGTTTTAACAGTCATCTGATGCTATGTTGTAGGTCACATATTAAATGTGAATAAACCACCAGAATATTGCTGTTGAAGGAGGGGCCATTTTCTCAAGACAATAATTTCCAATCACAACTCTTTAAATCACTTATAATCATCAACATGCATCTATACACCCTGTCTGTGTCTCATTATTACAGGAATATTCTTGAAATGTTCCACAAATTAGTCTCAATAAAAATACTTACATCATCAGGAAATAGGTGAAAACGTGTCATCATTGCTTTCCTCTCCTCCAAGCCAGCCAGGTTGTTGTGCACAGCCCTCTCAAGTATCTGAAATGGTAGCAGCGGTCACTGAAGTGCAAGAAGGTCTTCATCCTTTCAACAATAATCTATTACATTATAGATTACATCATATTAGAGCATAGAGCTATAATTGTTGCACACTATTCTTGTCTTTATCTTTACTTTTGTTGACAAATGTTTTCATGAACTACAGAGATAATTTTGGTTCGGACATTTCTGACTTGAAATTGTGAACTATCTCATGTTAGCAGACTAACTTGGATATCAGAAGTTCGTGGCAGTGAGATAGTTGGCAGGGCCTGCCGTTGAGCAAGAAACCTTAAAAAAAGAACACGTATGACATTGTGAGGGGTTTAAAAGAACACCTCTCACAGGATAGTGACAAGAAACTGAGGATAATCCACATGTCAAAAGAATGGTGGAACACTGTATCAGGAAGGGAGAAAGGAAGAAAAGCATCCTCAGCGGTAGCAAGCACAAGGTCAATCAAGGTAGGACAGGAACAATCAGTAAACAAACACTTTGAGGGTTGCTGGAATGGGCAGGAGAGCAGATATGGGAATGCCCCTACTGTGATGATGCCAGTCCAAACTACGACTTATGTGATACACAGTTTTTAATATTTTCATTAACACTGCTCTCAACACACTGTCCTGGTTATATCATCAACGCTGCTCTCAATACACTTCACAAACTCATCTGTTCAATTATCCTGCTGATGTTTAAAGCATCTGAATGAACAAAAATACTTGTTATGACTATCTATGAATATATAAAACTAGAACTCTGAAGTCGGACTTATCTGCCTGTGCGGCGAGGGACCCCTGTGCACAGAGCTGCCATGAAAAACGGATTAACACGCAAAATTCAGTTCCTAGTCTCTAGGGACTTCGTCAGAGCTGGCGAACGCAAAAAATAAATAAATATAAAACTATATTGCAAGTGGTCGGTTTATGGTATCTAAGGCAAGGTGTTTAGGCACTCTTTAGGTTCTATAAGAAAATCAGCACAACTTATTTTGGAATCACAAACAAATATAAATTATATGCATCTTCCTTTATCACAGCCTTCTCCAATGAGTCCAGTTGGATATGCTTGTCTGTCGTGGAGGATGATAGTGTGTTGACTTGATCACGTCAGAATGGTGTAATTGCTTCATTTTCTTTTCCTCTCCTAGTACACTCACTCTAGGCAACAATGTTGACAGATATTAGATGATGATGGAATAAATGGGCAGCTGTAACTTGATCACTCAAACTTCCAAGTTGCTGAGTCATTACAGAATCCCCATAAAGTTTATTAACCTGATAAAAACAATGTATGAAGGAATGAAATGTAGTGTGGTGCATGAAGGACAGCTTACAGAAGCATTTGAAATAAGAACAGGAGTAAGGCAGGGATGCCTTCTGTCTCCATTTCTCTTTCTACTGGCCATAGATTGGATTACGAAATAACTCAAAACAACAGAAATGGGATCCAGTGGTCACTGACCAAACAACTTGATGATTTAGACTTTGCTGATGACATAGCTCTCCTATCACACAGCCATCAACAGATGAAGGACAAAATGAGCATGCTTGAGAGATCACAACAGCTAGGACTGAAGATTAATAGAGATAAGACCAACATTATGAGAATTAATACAGTTAGCAATAACCAAATAAAACTAGAGAAATACCTCTACTAGATGTACAATCTTACATATATCTGGGCAGTAATATAGATAAAGAGGGAGAACAGAAAATGATACCAAAATAAGGATATCAAAAGCAAGAGGAGCTTTCATTGCTCTGGGAACATATGGAAATCCAAAGAAATTAGGTTAAATACAAAAATAAAAATTTTCAACTCAATGTTAAGTCGGTACTATTATATGGCTGTGAAACATGGAGAACAACAAAATTGACAAACACGAAGATACAGACTTTCATTAATGGATGCTTACGGAGAATGAAAGGATGGAAATGGCAGGACAAATAACTAACATAGAATTATGGAAATGTACCAGTCAAATACCAGTGGATAGAGATACAGCGAAGACGATGGCACTGGATAGGACACACACTACGGAAGCCAACTGAGAGTATTACACAACAGGCCCTTTTTAGGAATCCCCAGGGGAAAAGACAGAGGAAGACCAATGAATTCTTGGAGAAACAGATAGAAGCAGAGATGAAGATGATGGGGAAGACATGAAATGATCTTAAAAGAATGGCAAAAAACAGAATGACTTGGAAAGTGTTTGTTGAAGACCTATGCTCCACTGGAGCTAAAAAAGTAGAAGAATTTGATCACGCAATAGTGGAAAATGGATAGTGAAAGAATCTCGCCATGAAGTATTACTGGAAAATAAGTCATTTTCACGTGGCCAGTTTGATCTCCGGCTGAGTCTCCATTTTTATAAAATAATTATTTTTAAATTCTTGATCTGTGTGACAGCAAATTGTAGGAACATGTGGTCTAATGCGAAAACAATGGAGAGACATTTATACCCTCTGTGGAGATACATGTTAGATGAGTAGTGAGTGTATCTGGCACGGTGTCAGAGTTTAGTCAAGCAAACGTAACAAAAACAAGAATTATGGACAGAGTTGACATTTCCAAGAAATAAAACTATTGATAACACAAAATGAACAATTGATAAACAGTTTTTGTGGTTAACACAATCTGATAGCTTGTTGCATGAAAACTGTTGTCCGGTAGTGAAAACATGTAGGGCAAAGACTGTAAAAAATAGATTTCTGCAGCAAACATTTATTTAAACACAGCTAGATCATAGACATCAATGCTTATGTACAGAAATAGTATAACATGAAAGGTGCTGCTCCAACAGACTTCATAAGAAAGTAAATCCAAACAAAGTATTGTCTTTTGTATGTTGCCAAGACCCACTTGGAATGACCAAAAACACATTGCTACTCTCATATTTGCACTTGCCATCAAGGGAAGTCATCATAAATTAGATGACCACCTGTTTACTGATTGGTAATGTTCATGTCATGTGACAAAGCCATCACAAAGAACCAGTACACACTCTATATTTGTGACACTGTCTGCAGTGCTTTACATGCAATTTCTGAGCTGTTGTGTATGGACTGGCACTGTAATATCATGACCACAGCTTATGTTTGGCAAAGTTTCACAATAAACTGGCTAATTATTATCATAACAGGAATGCTTACTCTTGTGGGGTCCATTTCATGGATCCTCCATGCAGAAATCCGTGAATAGCCACCAGCGTACCTGAGAAGACAAGCCAATTTAATGAAAGTCCTACTTTATTGTTTTCTTGCTGCGACAGTAACACAGCTATGTGTGTACAATCTTGTCTACAGACAGTATTTGCGAATCAAATAACAGTGTGGCACAATAGCAAGTTACAACGAAGGAGTGACAACTATCTGACTTGGTCCAATAGAAAATTACAACAAAGGAGTGACAACTATCTGACTTGGTCCAATAGCAAGTTACAACAAAGGAGTGACAAGTATTGGTCCAATTATATATTTATTTTCATTCCAAAACAAGGGTGTAAAAACTCTCCCAGTATCTAGGACACAAAATATGGTCACTAAAATGGGTTGAAGGCAAGGCGTCTGATAGCTGGAAACTGTCACCGACTCATAGCTCATGGCGTGCACCAGGATCGGTGAAACAACCATCCAGGCTCAGCTACTTCTTCACTGAGCCTCTAGAAATAGACTATCCAGTCTAATTTGGTCAAGAAAATAAGGATCGAAGGGAGAAGGCAATCCAGTGCTGAAGATGGATGTGTTGGGCTGAAAGTCACAGACATCACACTTTTACTGTAAACCTCACACAACAAAGACCATGTAACATCCTTTAAAGGTGGATGAAGAGGACAACTCCTTTAGTAGACATTGGCTGAAGGCCAGAAAGAAAGAAAATGGATGTCAACTACACACACAGCTTTCACAGAAGTGAGAAGCTTAGTCAAACCACTAGGGGCTCAAGATATCAACAAAAGGATGAACAACAAAAGTCTAGCTTTACCCAATCTAAACATTAGATATCCTCGCAAGACAACAAAGAAATATGTCAGAGCTAAATAAACTCTGTCAGTGCGCTACAGCATGAACGTGAATCCTCTAAAGAAAACATTGAGACCAGTGGTGGCCAAATGGCAGCCCATGCGACAGACCCAGCCAGCCAGTATATTTTTCTTGCCCCTTTAATCCTCTATAGAAACTACCATATTAATATCTATAAATAAAAACCAAAGTTCCAGTCGGTTAAACAAAAATAATATAAAGGTCATTTTGACAAATAATTAATGATCTTGTTACAAATGATAAAATATGTCATCAAAGTGTAAGAAATATCTCTATCTATCTATTGACCTTTCGAGCCGTAGCCGGCCCATAGGGCATATACCCAGATAATCTTATCTACATTTTTATTCTAGCAGTTTTCAATCCTTGTAAAGATCTTTATCAAATCTCGCGATTTGTCTCTGTTCTGTGCAAGCAACTCTATCTCACTGAGGTAGCCAATTCCTGCTGCTCTTGCCTCTCTGATCAGTGTTCTTCTCAGTGTCTCTCTGGGTCAGCCTCTTTTCCTCTTACCTGTTGTTTCCACATGAGGGCTTGCTTTGTTATTCGGTTATTATCTCTCCTCATCACATGTCCAACATATAACCATCATCGTGCAGGTCTACATTTCATTAACAAAATCACTATTATGATAGCGGCTTGTTAAACCTCTGATCAAAACGGTTCTATACCAAGCAGGAGAAAAACAGATCCTCCATCTTGGATCCAACCGGAAATGCCTAAATATGATTTACATATAACTAAATAACATCATATAATTTTCAATGAAAATCTTAAGTTTAGCCTTCTGGTATAATCCGACCCTCAGTCAGCCTTCAGTTGGCCACCACTGGTCCATAATTTCACGTAAGTTTTCTATTCTAGTCATACAGACGAAAACAACTAAAAACTGTTAAACAGGCACAACCAAGATAATATGTACACTCCATAACAAGCAGACACTGTACTCTCTGACATACTGTCACAACATGAGAAAGTCTTGGAAGAAACTCTCTGACATGCTGCCACAACAAGACAAAGTCTTGGTAGAAACTCTCTGACATACTGCCACAACATGACAACAGTCTTGGAAGAAACTCTCTGACATGCTGTCACAACATGACAACAGTCTTGGAAGAAACTCTCTGACATGATGCCACAACATGACAACAGTCTTGGAAGAAACTCTCTGACATGATGCCACAACATGACAACAGTCTTGGAAGAAACTCTCTGACATGATGCCACAACATGACGACAGTCTTGGAAGAAACTCTCTGACATGATGCCACAACATGACAACATTCTTGGAAGAAACTCTCTGACATACTGCCACAACATGACAACATTCTTGTAGAAACTCTCTACATACTGCCACAACATGACAACAGTCTTGGAAGAAACTCTCTGACATACTGCCACAACATGACAACAGTCTTGGAAGAAACTCTCTGACATACTGCCACAACATGACAACAGTCTTGTAGAAACTCTCTACATACTGCCACAACATGACAACATGCTTGGAAGAAACTCTCTGACATACTGCCACAACATGACAACATGCTTGGAAGAAACTCTCTGACATGCTGCCACAATTTGACAAAGTCTTGGAAGAAACTCTCTGACATGCTGTCACAATTTGACAAAGTTTTGGAAGAAACTCTCTGACATGCTGTCACAATTAGACAAAGTCTTGGAAGAAACTCTCTGACATACTATCACAACAAGACAAAGTCTTGGTAGAAGCTCTCTGGCATACTATTACAACAAGACAAAGTCTTGGTAGAAGCTCTCTGACATACTATCACAACAGACAAAGTCTTGGTAGAAGCTCTCTGACATACTATCACAACAAGACAAAGTCTTGGTAGAAACTCTCTGACATACTATCACAACAAGACAAAGTCTTGGTAGAAGCTCTCTGACATACTATCACAACATGACAAAGTCAGGAAGAAACTCTCTGACATGCTGCCATAACATGACAACAGTCTTGGAAGAAACTCTCTGACATGCTGCCACAACATGACAAAGTCTTGGAAGAAACTCTCTGACATGCTGCCACAACATGACAAAGTCTTGGAAGAAACTCTCTGACATGCTGTCATAACATGACAAAGTCTTGGAAGGAACTCCAATCTACAACAACCCCTCAGAGGAAATAACTCCATAGTTGTAACATACCCTACCTGGTGTGATTATGGTGTTTAAATGTTCTCCAAAACTGGCTCCTCAAAGCAATATGTCTTGTGTTGTATGCCACAACATGGTCACCAACTTCAGCTGTCCAAGCACATATGGGGAAAA
Source organism: Megaustenia siamemsis (assembly GCA_032433765.1). Lineage (NCBI taxonomy): Eukaryota > Metazoa > Mollusca > Gastropoda > Stylommatophora > Ariophantidae > Megaustenia > Megaustenia siamemsis. Next base: position 13,804,093 of record JAVIAB010000139.1, on the reverse strand, counting down.
AATGTATGAAAAAATTCAGACACAACACAACCTAGAATTTTGTACAGAACAAGATGCATATTCTACTTTAGATTAGCAAACTTCAGCTAAAAACAGAATGTTGGAGACTGGCTTCTTTAGTCAATGTTTGATGAGGTACAGACTAGCTTCTTTAGTCAATGTTTGATGAGGTACAGACTAGCTTCTTTAGTTAATGTTTGATGAGGTACAGACTTGCTTCTTTAGTCAATGTTTGATGAGGTACAGACTAGCTTCTTTAGTCAATGTTTGATGAGGTACAGACTAGCTTCTTTAGTCAATGTTTGATGAGGTACAGACTAGCTTCTTTAGTTAATGTTTGATGAGGTACAGACTAGCTTCTTTAGTCAATGTTTGATGATGTACAGACTAGCTTCTTTAGTTAATGTTTGATGAGGTACAGACTAGCTTCTTTAGTCAATGTTTGATGAAGTACAGACTAGCTTCTTTAGTTAATGTTTGATGAGGTACAGACTAGCTTCTTTAATCAATGTTTGATGAGGTACAGACTATAGTCCGTTCAGAAATTCATAATCACACCTGATTAGTTTTGCGTGATAACCGCTTGTTATTTTGGTTTCAAACTTTGCATGCAATCTTAGAATATTGATGACGTTATAGAAATATTTTTTGCTCTGAGAAATTTGATCTAGTTTAAAAGTTTTCTTCTTTAGGCTATATTAAATTCACCCTGTTCGAATTTGACACCATTTTAGGATATATACATTAATTTGGTCCGGTCGTTCACGTAAAATAGTTTGGCTATCGCAGAAACACTAACTTCAGGAAAATCCTGTGCACAAAACTGAACTGTTATTGAACGACATGACGCACCACGGCCTGGGCATTAATTACCGAAGGGAAGGCGTATCTTTATTAATTTTGTGAAGACTCAGTAGACAATTTATTGACTTTAAATACCAACATTTATATCTAAATTACAATGAGTTTGAAATGCAAATTTATAACTATGCAAAAGAAGTGTGTTGAACATGTGTTGCGGGTGGAAGATGAGTACTGGAAACGAGATGGATTACTATTTGTCCAGCCAGTAATGATTATCAACCTCTTGGAATCGTCAGATTCGGAGTGATTAAAATTAATATGAATTCAATTCCAGCTGCAGTTAGGACGTCCTGGGGTCTAATGGTGACCGAAGAATAAGACTAATTGTAACCAATTGAATTCATGTTTGCAAATACACATAACGAACAACACCCACAATTAAGCACTATGTAGATACGCCTCTGACAAGAATTGGAGTAAACTGGAAAATTTAACACGATTACTGTAAACTCTAAAATTTGAATCAACTTGTGTGATATCGTCATAAAAGATAAAAGGAATTCGCTGATGTGCAAAATCTGTTGTGTTTGTGGAATAAAAAATACCAAAATCTTTGCGTCATCAATATTCTAAGATTGCATGCAAAAATCGAAACCAAAATAACAAGCGGTTATCACGCAAAACTAATTCAGGTGTGATTATGAATTTCTGAAAGGACTATAGCTTCTTTAGTCAATGTTTGATGAGGTACAGACTAGCTTCTTTAATCAATGTTTGATGAGGTACAGACTAGCTTCTTTAGTTAATGTTTGATGATGTACAGACTGGCTTCTTTAGTTAATGTTTGATGAGGTACAGACTAGCTTCTTTAGTCAATGTTTGATGAGGTACAGACTAGCTTCTTTAGTTAATGTTGATGAGGTAGAGACTTGCTTCTTTAGTCAATGTTTGATGAGGTACAGACTAGCTTCTTTAGTCAATGTTTGATGAGGTACAGACTAGCTTCTTTAGTCAATGTTTGATGAGGTACAGACTAGCTCTTTAGTTAATGTTTGAGAGGTACAGACTAGCTTCTTTAGTCAATGTTTGATGATGTACAGACTAGCTTCTTTAGTTAATGTTTGATGAGGTACAGACTAGCTTCTTTAGTCAATGTTTGATGAAGTACAGACTAGCTTCTTTAGTTAATGTTTGATGAGGTACAGACTAGCTTCTTTAATCAATGTTTGATGAGGTACAGACTATAGTCCGTTCAGAAATTCATAATCACACCTGAATTAGTTTGCGTGATAATCGCTTGTTATTTTGGTTTCAAACTTTGCATGCAATCTTAGAATATTGATGACGTTATAGAAATATTTTTGCTCTGAGAAATTTGATCTAGTTTAAAAGTTTTCTTCTTTAGGCTATATTAAATTCACCCTGTTCGAATTTGACACCATTTTAGGATATATACATTAATTGGTCCGGTCGTTCACGTAAAATAGTTTGGCTATCGCAGAAACACTAACTTCAGGAAAATCCTGTGCACAAACTGAACTGTTATTGAACGACATGACGCACCACGGCCTGGGCATTAATTACCGAAGGGAAGGCGTATCTTTATTAATTTTGTGAAGACTCAGTAGACAATTTATTGACTTTAAATACCAACATTTATATCTAAATTACAATGAGTTTGAAATGCAAATTTATAACTATGCAAAAGAAGTGTGTTGAACATGTGTTGCGGGTGGAAGATGAGTACTGGAAACGAGATGGATTACTATTTGTCCAGCCAGTAATGATTATCAACCTCTTGGAATCGTCAGATTCGGAGTGATTAAAATTAATATGAATTCAATTCCAGCTGCAGTTAGGACATCCTGGGGTCTAATGGTGACCGAAGAATAAGACTAATTGTAACCAATTGAATTCATGTTTGCAAATACACATAACGAACAACACCCACAATTAAGCACTATGTAGATACGCCTCTGACAAGAATTGGAGTAAACTGGAAAATTTAACACGATTACTGTAAACTCTAAAATTTGAATCAACTTGTGTGATATCGTCATAAAAGATAAAAGGAATTCGCTGATGTGCAAAATCTGTTGTGTTTGTGGAATAAAAAATACCAAAATCTTTGCGTCATCAATATTCTAAGATTGCATGCAAAATTCGAAACCAAAATACAAGCGGTTATCACGCAAAACTAATTCAGGTGTCTTCTTCTTCTTCTTCTTCTTTCCTTCCTCATCTGCCTTTCAGCGTCGAGGGGAGATATAATTTGCGGTCTTTTGCTCTTATGTTCGCCTCTGCTGCTGTTATGTTTCCTAGTGCTTCTAATATTCCATCGATCCATCTTTTTCGTGGTCGACCCTTGGGTCTGTTGTTCTCACAACGTTTGTTGAAGGCTCGTTGTGTTGTGTTTTGTTCTTTCTGCCTTGTCACGTGGCCAAACCATTTTATCTGTTGTTTCCTTATATATTCTATGGCTGGGGCTATTCCTAGCTTTTTTCTCAGTTCTACATTTCTGATCTTATCTCTCAGACTGTTTCCTGTCATTCGTCTAACACATTTCATCTCTGTAGAGGTTATTTTTCTTATTGTTCTTGCATCTAGAGTCCAGGTCTGGCATTGGTAGCACAACGTTGGAATGAAGATTGTATTGTATAGTGCTCGTTTTGCCTCCAGAGTTTTTTCCTTGTTGGACAATAGTGGTGATAACTGTCTGATGATTTGACAAGCTTTGTTGCATCTTGATTCTATCTCTGCTGTTTGGGAATTGTCGTTTGTCATTAGACTTCCTAGGTATTTGAATTCCTCTACTTGTTTTAGTTGTCTGCCTTCTATAGTTATGTTGATGTTCTGTTTATTTTTGGCGACATTCATGACTTCTGTTTTGTTGATGTTGATTTTCATGTTGTAAATTCAGGTGTGATTATGAATTTCTGAAAGGACTATAGCTTCTTTAGTCAATGTTTGATGAGGTACAGACTAGCTTCTTTAATCAATGTTTGATGAGGTACAGACTAGCTTCTTTAGTTAATGTTTGATGATGTACAGACTAGCTTCTTTAGTTAATGTTTGATGATCTACAGACTAGCTTCTTTAGTTAATGTTTGATAATGTACAGACTAGCTTCTTTAGTTAATGTTTGATGATCTACAGACTAGCTTCTTTAATTAATGTTTGATGAGGTACAGACTAGCTTCTTTAGTTAATGTTTGATGAGGTACAGACTAGCTTCTTTAGTTTAATGTTTGATGATGTACAGACTAGCTTCTTTAGTTAATGTTTGATGATGTACAGACTAACTTCTTTAGTTAATGTTTGATGATGTACAGACTAGCTTCTTTAGTTAATGTTTGATGATGTACAGACTAGCTTCTTTAGTTAATGTTTGATGAGGTACAGACTAGCTTCTTTAGTTAATGTTTGTGATGATGTACAGACTAGCTTTAGTTAATGTTTGATGATGTACAGAATAACTTCTTTGGTTAATGTTTGATGAGGTACAGACTAGCTTCTTCAGTCAATGTTTGATGAGGTACAACTTGTTTCTTTTCTTTGTCTGCGAGAAGTTGATTTCAGAAAAATTTGATGAGATTAGAGCATACTTACTTAGTACTAAATTAGTTGATAGGTGACAATTGTAATGTCATTTCATTAGTCAGCTTAATTGATTTGATACCATGTATTTTCATCTTTGTTCAACTAATTTACTGTTTTACTCGCCATTAATTTTTATAGTCCCTTTAGCATGCATTTACTAATTATTATTTGCTTACTCACTTTTTCCTCTCATCTCTAATACACCAAACTAGACTTAACACTTTGCCTTGCTACAAATAATAGTCCTAATTTGTTACTTTTAGAAATATGTCAGCTGTAATATATTATTGTCAGGCTTTTAGTTTTATAATTAAAAAGTGAAAAGTTGCATAGTAAAGAACGCACATATTTGGGTTTTTATTACCTTCACCAAAGTAAACAGGTTTATGCAGGCCCTGTAAATAGACAATGATTCGTTTAGCTGACCTGAAGGGACATTGATTATTTGCATCATATAACCACCACGTTCTGGCCAGTGAAGACCATTGCTGAAAACAAAAAAACATAGTTTATAACAACTATCACTGTTATTGCTGACTTCTTGGAAACGCTACACATAGTCAGTGTTACTGTTAATAAACTGTTAGCTGTTGAATTAAATTACTACTTAGAAATTACACTATTACAGTATCCAGAAAGTTAAATCTGTTAGAAATTACACTATTACAGTATCCAGAAAGTTACATCTGTTAGAAATTACACTATTACAGTATCCAGAAAGTACATCTGCAGTCTGAATTCTACAAGCACCATAAAGTCATCCTGAAGTGGAGGCCATCTCACTGTTGATTACCAGGAAATGAGAAAGCAGACCAGCTGGCAAAGGAAGGCTAGCAGGAAAACAACCAGAAACACCAGTTACATACCATCAGAAAAAAAAAACAGATAATCAAATCAATAAAAAGACCACAAGCCCCAAATCAAGATGCCTTTCATAATATGAATAGATGGGAACAAGTTATAATTGATTATACACCTCAGAACAGGACACAATCGACTCCATAGTCACATGTGACATGTGTACAAAATTCAAGACTAGCACCTCAGCCACACATAAAAGTGGTCAGGTACCCCAGACTGCTGAACACATACTTCAAGACTATATTCGTACTGAATGTATAGTAGACTGAAAAGTTATTTGGCTCATAGATACAACTAACACTACAGACAAAACTATATGGACCACTGATCTGTTTCTGCGAAACTAAAGCAAGTAGTCAACGATCTCGCAGGACTAACCACAACTCTGTTGTGTGCCATGATGACAGTCTCCAGCAGAAACCAACTTCTGGTGGGAGCTGTTCTTGTCTTGGATTTTGCTTGTTGGTAGCAACACGGTCCGTTATACCTCAGACTAAGTCTTTTAGGTTATATTATACCGCAAATGCCATCCAAAAATAAGTGGAAACTACTCTGGGTGGGTGCTAAAGCGCAGGCAACCGAAGGTCACAGTGCGGCCAGCGAATAAGCTTGTGAGTGATGGCATTACCTGTGGGAGTATTTATTGCTGGTTATTGTTATAGTTTCACCATCTTCACGCGGTGCCGGGATCAAAGATAGCCTACTGTGAAACACTGGCAGACTTCCTTGCACAGCAACGTCGTACTGAACGGTGCCATGATGTATTTTCGCAAATCTGGTACAATACCATTTTATTTATTAATATAAATCCTCCCCGTCATCAGCTTTGCAGCAGCTCACTGCAAGAATTACAAAAAACAGTAAAATTTATACAAGATATGACAATGCAGATACAGACAATACTTCAGGCTAACAGATTAGTTTAACGAAAGGTAGATAGACTATTACTGTAACAGTGTAACGTTCATTACATTGCATTGATTGAGTACAATAATTATTTTCAGAGTGCTAACAGTCACAGTAACAGCCTAACATGTGAACTTGTTCCTTTCTGAGAGTTTTCCCTAAACTAATGGCAACCTACAATTATAAAATTAAGCAATAAAGTAAACTATTCAAATGTGAATAATAATGAGTCTTTTTTCCCCAAATATAAAATAAAAGAACTACAGAATTGTCAAGGTTATCTAAGTTAAATTGTGTAGTTTCTTGAGTTTACTGACAGTCTCTTACTGCCACGTTCACTTTTCTGCAAAAAAAAAAAAAATGATCTGCAGATGCAATAAATATAAATTAAATAATTCATTTTTTTTTCTCACTAAATATGTTTTCCAAATTATTTCCTGATATTTTATAAATTACTGCACATTTCAGTTGCGGACACCGAGATGAGACAGTTGAGTGTGGAGACAGTCCAAACCCAACACTCACTGTTGAATGAGAGTGTCAGAACATGCCTCTTAGTCTTACTCTACTCTTACTCACTGACTGACATTGACTTGAGTGATTGACTTTGCCTCTTACATGAAACTACCAAATTAAGAATCGTGTCGTCTTTACTATAAAATTATAAGCAAAATATAACTTATCAGATTTCATGTGACAACGACCCCCCAAAACTAACGGTATGATGTAGGGGGACTACGGTAGATTATAGCGAAACTAAAACAAGTAGTCAACGATCTCGCAGGACTAACCACAACTCTGTTGTGCGCCATGACAGTCTCCGGCAGAAACCAACTTCCGGTGGGAGCTGTTCTTGTCTTGGATTTTGCTTGTTGGTAGCAACACGGTCCGTTATACCTCAGACTAAGTCTTTTAGGTTATATTATACCGCAAATGCCATCCAAAAATAAGTGGAAACTACTCTTGGTGGGTGCTAAAGCGCAGGCAACCGAAGGTCACCGCGCGACCAGCGAATAAGCTTGTGAGTGATGGCATTACCTGTGGGAGTATTTATTGCTGGTTATTGTTATAGTTTCACCATCTTCACGCGGTGCCGGGATCAAAGATAGCCTACTGTGAAACACTGGCAGACTTCCTTGCACAGCAACGTCGTACTGAACGGTTCCATGATGTATTTTTCGCAGATCTGGAACGATGCCTTTTTATTTATTAATATAAATCCTCCCCGTCGTCAGCTTTACAGCAGCTCACACATATAAGACCATATTTTACATTTGATTTTGATTCTCTGTTGTAAAACCTATGTACACTTTTTGTTCCGGCTCATCAGTGCAGCTATGTAATTATTTTTTTCGTTCGCCAGCTTTTACCTCTGACGAAGTCCCTAGAGACTAGGAAATGAATTTTGCGTGCTAATCCGTTTTTCACAGGCAGCCGTGTACAATGGGGTCCCTCGCCGCAGAGGCAGCTAACTCCGTCTTTCGGAGGTACTCATATTTTTTTCCGTCGATGAGTAATTGACACTTCAAGCCGGGCCTCGCTGCTGAGACCAGGGTGGTTGCCGCAGAGAGAAATCATAAATAAAAATTCCAACTGGTGGTACAGCCGAGACTTGAACCCACAACCTCTCTGTCTCGAGGCCGGCGTCTTGCCTCGGACCAACCAGTGCCACGTAATAAAATTAAGAGTAGCCCAAAGACAACAATTTACAAAATAAACACATTTTTTAAATGGAAGTCATAGATACGTTCTTTGATGGTATATAACTCATATCACGTCATACAGAAGTGAAACATGGACATTAATGAACAAGGAAAACGATAATTTGAGGCAACATAAAAGAAATTCTATAGAAGAATGTTTCGAGCACAACGGAGAACAAATCGGATGGTGAAACATACACTCCCACAACGTGCAGTGACAGCTTTACACAAAAAGGACAATACAAAATATTGGACGTTTCGGCCTACATGCGGTCTTCTTCATAAAACAGGAACAACACAGACAACGAAATGAAGATATACTCTACTACATGTACTGGGGTAATAAAACTAATACGACAAAGGAGGAAGAGATGAAACAATAAGAATATCGCTATCTCTTTCTCTTTCTTCTTTGTGTTATTACTCATTGACAAGGCAAGAAAGATCACAACACAACGAGCCTTCAGCAAACGTTGTGAGAATACCAGACCCAAAGGTTGACCACGAAAATATGGATGGATGAAATATTAGAAGGACTAGGAAACATAACAGCAGCAGAGGCGAACTGAAGAGCAAAGACCGCAAATTATATCTCCCCTCGACGCTGAAAGGCAGATGAGAAAGGAAAGAAGAAAAAGAAGTTATTACTCTAGAACATGTAGCAGAGTACACCTTCATTTGTTTGTGTTCTCACAGTTTCCTGAAGAAGGTCACTTGTAGGCCCAAGCGTCAAATGTTTTGCACTGTCCTTTTCTGTAAAGCTGCCACCGTACTTGAAGGAGTGTATGTTATGTACACCCCACCATTTATTCCCTGCCGCCAGCTTTACCACAGCACTGCATTTATTTGCTTGTTCTCTTAGAACACAATGGGCAGTTTAAAATTGAGTAATGACGTCATCTTGGCTGAAACCAACGCACAAAGAAAACTTTTAGAGACATTTTAGATCTCGCATTATTGGAAAGAAAAAAACAGTCTGTCTTCTTAGATCGTGTTGAGAGGAATACTGGAGAGCTTAGTTTTCCACAAGAGAGCATAGCTTCCTCCAAGAGAGCATAGCTTCCCCCAGGAGAGCATAGCTTCCTCCAAGAGAGCATAGCTTCCTCCAGGAGAGCATATCTTCCCCCAAGAGAGCATAGCTTCCTCCAGGAGAGCATATCTTCCCCAAGAGAGCATAGCTTCCTCCAAGAGAGCATAGCTTCCTCCAGGAGAGCATATCTTCCCCCAAGAGAGCATAGCTTCCTCCAAGAGAGCATAGCTTCCTCCAGGAGAGTATAGCTTCCTCCAAGAGAGCATAGCTTCCCCCAAGAGAGCATAGCTTCCCCCAAGAGAGCATAGCTTCCTCCAAGAGAGCATATCTTCCCCCAAGAGAGCATAGCTTCCCCCAAGAGAGCATAGCTTCCTCCAGGAGAGCATAGCTTCCTCCAAGAGAGCATAGCTTCCCCCAAGAGAGCATAGCTTTCTCCAAGAAAGCATAGCTTCCTCCAGGAGAGCATAGCTTCCCCCAAGAGAGCATAGCTTCCTCCAAGAAAGCATAGCTTCCTTCAGGCGAGCATAGCTTCCCCCAAGAGAGCATAGCTTCCTCCAAGAGAGCATAGCTTCCTCCAAGAAAGCATAGCTTCCTCCAGGAGAGCATAGCTTCCCCCAAGAGAGCATAGCTTCCTCCAAGAAAGCATAGCTTCCTCCAGGAGAGCATAGCTTCCCCCAAGAGAGTATAGCTTCCTCCAGGAGAGCATAGCTTCCCCCAAGAGAGCATAGCTTCCCCCAAGAGAGCATAGCTTCCTCCAAGAAAGCATAGCTTCCTCCAAGAAAGCATAGCTTCATCCAAGAGAGCATAGCTTCCCCCAAGAAAGCATAGCTTCCCCCAAGAGAGCATAGCTTCCCCCAAGAGAGCATAGCTTCCTCCAAGAAAGCATAGCTTCCCCCAAGAGAGCATAGCTTCCTCCAAGAGAGCATAGCTTCCTCCAAGAAAGCATAGCTTCCTCCAAGAGAGCATAGCTTCCTCCAAGAGAGCATAGCTTCCTCCAAGAAAGCATAGCTTCCTCCAAGAGAGCATAGCTTCCTCCAAGAAAGCATAGCTTCCTCCAAGAAAGCATAGCTTCCCCCAAGAGAGCATAGCTTCCTCCAAGAGAGCATAGCTTCCTCCAAGAGAGCATAGCTTCCTCCAGGAGAGCATAGCTTCCTCCAAGAGAGCATAGCTTCCCCCAAGAGAGCATAGCTTCCTCCAAGAGAGCATAGCTTCCTCCAAGAGAGCATAGCTTCCTCCAAGAGAGCATAGCTTCCTCCAAGAGAGCATAGCTTCCTCCAAGAGAGCATAGCTTCCTCCAAGAGAGCATAGCTTCCTCCAAGAGAGCATAGCTTCCCCCAAGAGAGCATAGCTTCCTCCAGGAGAGCATATCTTCCCCAAGAGAGCATAGCTTCCTCCAAGAGAGCATAGCTTCCCCCAAGAGAGCATAGCTTCCTCCAAGAGAGCATAGCTTCCTCCAAGAGAGCATAGCTTCCTCCAAGAAAGCATAGCTTCCTCCAAGAGAGCATAGCTTCCCACAAGAAAGCATAGCTTCCTCCAAGAAAGCATAGCTTCCTCCAAGAGAGCATAGCTTCCTCCAAGAGAGCATAGCTTCCCCCAAGAAAGCATAGCTTCCCCAAGAGAGCATAGCTTCCCCCAAGAGAGCATAGCTTCCTCCAAGAAAGCATAGCTTCCCCCAAGAGAGCATAGCTTCCTCCAAGAGAGCATAGCTTGCTCCAAGAAAGCATAGCTTCCTCCAAGAGAGCATAGCTTCCTCCAAGAGAGCATAGCTTCCTCCAAGAAAGCATAGCTTCCTCCAAGAGAGCATAGCTTCCTCCAAGAAAGCATAGCTTCCCCCAGGAGAGCATAGCTTCCCCCAAGAGAGCATAGCTTCCTCCAAGAGAGCATAGCTTCCTCCAGGAGAGCATAGCTTCCTCCAAGAGAGCATAGCTTCCCCCAAGAGAGCATAGCTTCCTCCAAGAGAGCATAGCTTCCTCCAAGAGAGCATAGCTTCCTCCAAGAGAGCATAGCTTCCTCCAAGAGAGCATAGCTTCCTCCAAGAGAGCATAGCTTCCTCCAAGAGAGCATAGCTTCCCCCAAGAGAGCATAGCTTCCTCCAAGAGAGCATAGCTTCCTCCAAGAGAGCATAGCTTCCTCCAAGAGAGCATAGCTTCCCCCAAGAGAGCATAGCTTCCTCCAAGAGAGCATAGCTTCCTCCAAGAGAGCATAGCTTCCTCCAAGAAAGCATAGCTTCCTCCAAGAGAGCATAGCTTCCCACAAGAAAGCATAGCTTCCTCCAAGAAAGCATAGCTTCCTCCAAGAGAGCATAGCTTCCTCCAAGAAAGCATAGCTTCCTCCAAGAAAGCATAGCTTCCTCCAAGAGAGCATAGCTTCCTCCAAGAGAGCATAGCTTCCTCCAAGAGAGCATAGCTTCCTCCAAGAGAGCATAGCTTCCTCCAAGAGAGCATAGCTTCCTCCAAGAGAGCATAGCTTCCTCCAAGAGAGCATAGCTTCCTCCAAGAGAGCATAGCTTCCTCCAGGAGAGCATAGCTTCCTCCAAGAGAGCATAGCTTCCTCCAAGAAAGCATAGCTTCCTCCAAGAGAGCATAGCTTCCTCCAAGAAAGCATAGCTTCCTCCAAGAGAGCATAGCTTCCTCCAAGAGAGCATAGCTTCCTTCAAGAGAGCATAGCTTCCTCCAAGAAAGCTATGCTAACAACGGACGGAGTAAGCCAACATCTAAGTAACTGAATTACAAGGCTCTACATCAACAGTAGCTGCACAGTCAGAACAGCAGCAGGCTACACAGACCACTTCGAAGTTAGATCAGGTGTAAGACAGGGGTGTGTACTATCCCCTCCTACTGTTTATTACAAACATGGACTATATGTGCAAGTTAGCCAACCCATCAGAGACAGAGGAGATCAACGAGCTTTTATTTGCAGACGATCAGACACTAACACATAGAAAAATAGAAGACCTACAAGAACACTTAAATAAACTCAACAGCACAGGCATAACATACATATCAATCAACAGCAACAAAACAGAAGTCATATATGTCGCCAAAATAAACAGAACATCAACATAACTATAGAAGGCAGACAACTAAAACAAGTAGAGGAATTTAAATATCTAGGAAGTCTAGCGACAAACAACAATTCACAAACAGCAGTAATAGGCTCCAGATACAACAAAGCTTGTCAAATCATTGGACAGCTATCACCACTATTGTCCAACAAGGAAATAACTCTAGAGGCAAAACGGGCAATGTACAATACAATCTTCATCCCAACGTTGTGCTACCCTGGACCCTAGATGCAAGAACAACATGAAAGTAACCACTACCGAGATGAAGTGTGTTAGACGAATGACAGGAAACAGTCTTGAGAGACAAGATCAGAAATGAAGAACTGAGAGAAAATATAGGAATATCCCCCGTCAATATATAAAGAAATAACAGATAAAATGGTTTGGCCACGTGACAAGGCAGAAAGATCAAAACACAGCAAGTCTTCAATCAATGTTGCGAGAACACTAGACGCCAGGGCGACCACGAAAAAGATTTGTATGACTGAATATTAGAAACACTAGGAAACATAACAACAGCAGAGGCCAACAGAAAAGCAAACGACCGCAAATTATATCTCCCCTCGACGCTGAAAGGCAAATGAGGAAGGAATGAAGAAGAAGAAAGAGAAAAAAAGAAGAAGAAGAAAAAGAAGATTACAAAATCAAATCGCAACGAGCCTTCAATAAACGCTCCGAGAACACCAGACCCACCGTTTCCAAGATGGTGGAACGAAGTTCATGTTCTCTCGATCGCTGCAGAAAATGCATTTGGGGACTGATTAATTTCGGCTCTCCAATGAAATTTTCAGTTTAAAAGTCAAAATGATGTTCTACTTAACAAATCTGCGCTGATGAAGCGAAGTCATACACATGGCAATATTACTTTTTGATAAGTCAAGTGTTGTGAATGATGCGACCCTCCACCGTCTAGAGTTGATCTGCGGTTTACGTCAACACATTGAGTGCTGTTCAATAGTCGTCGTTGGAATTGTTTGATGCAAGTTATTTACATGTTACAACACATTAATGTGGACTGCTTCGTCAATAATGGCGCAGCCATTGTTGTGTGTGCAACGTCATCATAATGGCTCATCGTAAAGGTATAGGTAAAGTACGAGACTTGAACCGGCGTCTTAGCACGCGAGTTTACACCCATATGTGCTCGGCCGCCTATCCAGAAATGTTCGGAAATTTCTGGATAGTGTCGCCTCAAGCATCGAAACTCAGATGCGAGGCAACATTCCTCACCTTCCCAGGGTAATGCCCTGGTACCCATTTCTGCCAACGGCTGGGTCGACCGTGGGGGTATTTTTTTGTTTCATCCACGAGTACAATACACACTGCTCCCAGCGGGAATCGAACAAGGGTTGTCCGAACGTCGGTAGCCCGGTCGGGTGGTTTTCCCAACTAAGCTACCGAGGTCCCCAATTAATAAATAACTGCTAAAAAATAACTGCTCATCGTATATCCCTAGACCGACCATACGTTAATCTTACGGTCTGTTGTTTGATGTGCGACGGGGATAATCCGACGACTAACTGTGTATTATATGTTCGGAAATGGAGTCAAAAACGATGTCCTAACATCATCAAACGCTGTACATTAAAAAAAAGAATATGACGATAATTATTTTCAGGAGGAAGTGAACTTCCGGTCAATATGGCGGATAGGCGACATGAACCATTGAAGGCTATGTATGAAACGTGTTCCTTGTTGCAGTTTCCTCATGTTGCAAGTCCGGCTTGTTGCATGAGCTACTGAGTTAAGTGATCTGTGCACACCGTGAACTGTGTGTCTCATCCGTTTTGATCATGTTTCGATATTCCCTTTGTTTACGATGAATGATGATATCGTGTGACAAGGAACAGTTGGCTGTGTTCACTTTCTGTGCGGTTTCGCCGTATGTCTTTTGGCGTGTGCTGAGACTGCTATGATGGGTATTACAGTTACCTTTCTTTGTTTGGGTGATGAGTTAGTAATTCGGATGATTCCACTGGCAAGGGCAGTTGAGCAATTATGGATTTTAATTCGTTTGCAGTGATAACGGGGCCTTCCATAACCATAACCATAACCAGGAAAACCTCCAACTATCGTGACGTTTCCAGCTTTGCGAGCAGGGTGGAGTGGCGTTAGGCTTCTATAGTTGATAACTTCACGCGAGGTGGAGGGTATTCCTGTTTTATTTTCATCTCGCAGACCTTTGGAAAAATCTATAGATGGCTGTGGGCTTGCTTTAGTAGCCATTCGTCACCTGCACTTGGTTCCATCTTAGGGATATGTTCGGGGTTTTCCCTTCTGCAAGAATAACACTCCACCGACTCACGCGCATTCCCACTGATGATGTCATTCTGATAGCCAATCGGAACAGTGGACGGACAGTAGCAAGGTACAGGAAGGAGGATGATCAGTGATGAGAACTTGTTAAAACCCATGTGTAGTCATCATCATGTGTCATACCGGTTGGCGTAGGCGATCATGTCCTTCCACAATCTTCTATTAACTGTGCACCGTAGCAATTCTGTTGTTGACTGTTTTCCATGCCACGACACCAAGCTATCCAGTATTTTCTCTCTTTGTCGTCCGCGATCTCTCTTTCCTTTTATTTTGTCAGTTGTAACCAAGTATTCCAACTTTCCTCTTCTCATGATGTGCCCGAAAAGTGCTGATTGCTTCTTTCTGATGTTTTTAAGAGCTCCCTTCTTGTGTTGGCCTCTTTGAGAATTTCCTCATTGGTCTTTTTAGCTGTCCAAGGAACTTTCAACATTCTTCTGAGAAATCCCATCTCTGTGGCCTCTAATAGTCTTTTCGTGTGTTTGTTTACTGTACATAATTCGCTTCCAGTAGGTCAGAATTGGTTCTATATAGCACCGATGAACTCTCTTTTTCACTTCTATTGACATAGATTTGTTGAACAAGATGTTTTCATTTTCCGAAATGCTATGTTGGCATGAGCTATTCTGCTTTTGATTTCTGTGGTGCATCTCCCATCTGATGTTATTATTGTGCCAAATATTTGACACGTTGCACTTGTTTCAGATTTGTTCTGTTTATTTTTATGCTGCATGATGGTGATGATTGTTTCTTCGATATGACCATTACTTCTGTTTTCTTACTATTCAGACTGAGGCCTTTCTTGTTGCTTTCTTTTTCTACTGTATCTTGTATTATTCGTTATTATTATTTATATCATGTTTATTACAAATGCTATAACATTGGTCATTCATTCAATAAACCACAAAAGTCTGTGATCGAATTAAAAGTCAAACTCATCTAGGTTAGTATCACCTCCTTGGTCAGGCGGTACAAACACGGTCAACTTGTTCCTGTCTCATTCCTGCGCTTTTCCCTTTACACACCATTTCGTGTTATAAAATGTGCTTATTGTAAACAGACTTGTCAGTGACGCTTTACACTATTTTGATTTCAAATGTCGCTACAGGACAGTAACAGATTTTTGGGTTCTTGTTTTCCCCGGCAGTCCAGTCACAGAAAATGTTCTACAGGATTCGTGGCCATCTTGTGTTACTGGTAACACAGGTCTAGTCTGCACCGAAGATGGTCCAATTCGACCAATTGGTGAAGGTTCTCACAACTTGGGCTGATCAGGGAATAAGGCGATTGTGTAGGCGGCCGTTCTAGTGCATGAGTTCTGTCTATGTTGTGTTGTGATCTTTCTGCCTTATCACGTGGCCAAACCATTTTATCTGTTGTTTTTTCAATGTCGATGTTTCTCCACCATACACGCGTTGAGTAGACATAACACTTTGCTATTAATTGTAATTTTGGTTTTATTTACTTTGATGTGACGAGTATATCTTTCACATTGCCACAAAATGCTTTTTGTCTTGTCTTTTATTCTGGTTAGACGATTGATGGCCACATAGATGGGATTTCTCAGAAGAATGTTGAGAGTTCCCTGGACAGCTACCAAGAAACAAACCGACGAGGCAATTCTCAGTGAGGCCAACAATAAAACGGGAGCTCATTAAAAAAAATATCAGAAAGAAACAATCAACATTTTTCATGCACATCATGAGAATAGGAAAGTTGGAGTACTTGGTTGCAACTGTCAAAATATAGGGAAAGAGATATCACGGACAACAAAGAGAGAAGATACTGCATAGCTTGGTGTTATAGCATGGTAAACAATCAAGAAGAGAATTGATACGATTCACAGTTGATAGAAAATGTGGAAGGAAATGGTCGCCTACACCACCCGCTGTGGCACACGATGATGAATTTAATGATGATGATGATGACTTGACTGAAAGTAAAATAGTGATAGTTTCATTCTGTTGTTATCCAGAAACTTTCACGATGCTTTCATTTATTTCATGTTAGTTCTAAACATTACCAGCCACGCATATTTCATGCTAGTTCTAAACATTACCAGCCACGCATATTTCATGTTAGTTCTAAACATTACCAGCCACGCATATTTCATGTTAGTTCTAAACATTACCAGCCACGCATATTTCATGTTAGTTCTAAACATTACCAGCCACGCATATTTCATGTTAGTTCTAAACATTACCAGCCACGCATATTTCATGTTAGTTCTAAACATTACCAGCCACGCATATTTCATGTTAGTTCTAAACATTACCAGCCACGCATATTTCATGCTAGTTCTAAACATTACCAGCCACGCATATTTCATGCTAGTTCTAAACATTACCAGCCACGCATATTTCATGTTAGTTCTAAACATTACCAGCCACGCATATTTCATGTTAGTTCTAAACATTACCAGCCACGCATATTTCATGTTAGTTCTAAACATTACCAGCCACGCATATTTCATGTTTGTTCTAAACATTACCAGCCACGCATATTTCATGTTAGTACTAAACATTACCAGCCACACATATTTCATGTTAGTTCTAAACATTACCAGCCACGCATATTTCATGCTAGTTCTAAACATTACCAGCCACGCATATTTCATGCTAGTTCTAAACATTACCAGCCACGCATATTTCATGTTAGTTCTAAACATTACCAGCCACACATATTTCATGTTAGTTCTAAACACTACCAGCCACGCATATTTCATGTTAGTTCTAAACATTACCAGCCACGCATATTTCATGCTAGTTCTAAACATTACCAGCCACGCATATTTCATGTTAGTTCTAAACATTACCAGCCACGCATATTTCATGCTAGTTCTAAACATTACCAGCCACACATATTCCATGTTAGTTCTAAACATTACCAGCCACGCATATTTCATGTTAGTTCTAAACATTACCAGCCACGCATATTTCATGTTAGTTCTATACATTACCAGCCACGCATATTTCATGTTAGTTCTATACATTACCAGCCACACATATTCCATGTTAGTTCTAAACATTACCAGCCACACATATTTCATGTTAGTTCTAAACATTACCAGCCACGCATATTTCATGCTAGTTCTAAACATTACCAGCCACGCATATTTCATGTTAGTTCTAAACATTACCAGCCACACATATTTCATGTTAGTTCTAAACACTACCAGCCACGCATATTTCATGTTAGTTCTAACATTACCAGCCACGCATATTTCATGCTAGTTCTAAACATTACCAGCCACGCATATTTCATGTTAGTTCTAAACATTACCAGCCACGCATATTTCATGCTAGTTCTAAACATTACCAGCCACGCATATTTCATGCTAGTTCTAAACATTACCAGCCACGCATATTTCATGCTAGTTCTAAACATTACCAGCCACGCATATTTCATGTTAGTTCTAAACATTACCAGCCACGCATATTTCATGTTAGTTCTAAACATTACCAGCCACACATATTTCATGTTAGTTCTAAACATTACCAGCCACGCATATTTCATGTTAGTTCTAAACATTACCAGCCACGCATATTTCATGCTAGTTCTAAACATTACCAGCCACACATATTCCATGTTAGTTCTAAACATTACCAGCCACGCATATTTCATGTTAGTTCTAAACATTACCAGCCACGCATATTTCATGTTAGTTCTATACATTACCAGCCACGCATATTTCATGTTAGTTCTATACATTACCAGCCACACATATTCCATGTTAGTTCTAAACATTACCAGCCACGCATATTTCATGTTAGTTCTATACATTACCAGCCACGCATATTCTTTGCTTGGACTTTCAACATTTTCCTTTCAAACAAAATCTCAAAGTTTTCAAATGATCGTCTATTACTTGCTTCTTTCCATTTGTTGAATTTGGCTCAATATTCACTCAATATAATAACCAATACTGACACAAAATTGTTGATTTTCGTATGTTCAGTTTCAATCAATATTAACGCTTTCTCTCTTATGTCCTTTTGTTGTTACTTAATATTAACTCAGCATAACGCTTTTCATGTTCATATGTTAAGTTTGGTTCACTGTAATATTGTAGAAGTTTCCCATTTACATATGTTAAGTTTGGTTCACTGTAATTTGTAGAAGTTTCCCATTTACATATGTTAAGTTTGGTTCACTGTAATATTGTAGAAGTTTCCCATTTACATATGTTAAGTTTGGTTCACTGTAATATTGTAGAAGTTTCCCATTTACATATGTTAAGTTTGGTTCACTGTAATATTGTAGAAGTTTCCCATTTACATATGTTAAGTTTGGTTCACTGTAATATTGTAGAAGTTTCCCATTTACATATGTTAAGTTTGGTTCACTGTAATATTGTAGAAGTTTCCCATTTACATATGTTAAGTTTGGTTCACTGTAATATTGTAGAAGTTTCCCATTTACATATGTTAAGTTTGGTTCACTGTAATATTGTAGAAGTTTCCAATTTACATATGTTAAGTTTGGTTCACTGTAACATTGTAGAAGTTTCTCATTTACATATGCTATACTTCAAAACACTATGTCCTTAAAAATCAACAAACAAATTATATTCTGCTTTTCTTTTTCTGAAACATATCTTTTATCTAACCTATTCTACTTTTTATTTTCTTTCACATCTTTTGATGCCATCATCATCATTGAATGCCTTCTCCACATAGAAGGTTGTCAACCATGGATCACTATTCTGCTCTGTCTCTTGCTTTGATGGTGCAGGTTGTCATAGGTTGACTTGTCCATCTTTTGATGTTACTCGTCCATGTTAGTCTTGGTCTGCCTCTGCCTCTTTTACAGTGTATTTTCCCTTCCAATATTACTTTTAGTAGGCTGTTGTGTCTTTTAACACGCCCCAAAAAATCTCATTTTCTATTTTCATTTTTAGTTGTTTTAAGACTTCATCATTTGTTTTCTTTTCTTTCCATCCAATTCTACCTATTCTTCTATAAATCCATATTTCAAAGGCTTGAAATTTCTGTTCTGTTTTCTTGTCTAATGTCCCTTTTTCTGCACCCTACAGGAATGTTGAGAAGATGTAACATTTTTATATTTTTAGTTTTAGCCCTTGTGTTATTTGTTTTGATGTTAGTATATTTTTAATGGCATTACAATTTCTTTTTGCCATTCCTATTCTTTTGTTTATTTCAGTTGTACATTTTCCATCACTGGTTATAGTATGTCCAAGGTAGTTGTAGTTCTGAACTGTCTCCAGTCTATTCTTTCAGCAATCCCACAATCAACTAAAAATCATTTCCATGAACCATTTTTTATCAAGAACAGGATGGGGGAGAAGAAGCGCCTGCGACCATCAGCTGACCAAGACCTAGCAGTTCTACCTCCTCGTGGTCTCCCCTGGTTACAGTCTCCGTCAAAACAGGCTGGCTTACAGAAGCTAGGATCGACGTGTTCCCTGTAGTAGTGGCTGTTACTGATATAGAGGACCCAGTATTGCAGTACCTCTGGGCTGGACTAGTAGTTTCCCAGCATAGCCTGGGATAGACTAACTCCAACCTCTCCAGTAAGAGCCGGGAATGTCAAGAAAGTCATTGTGACCCACCACATCAATGAGTCAAAGGGCACTTTGCCCGCATCTAATCGTGGCATTACGTCAACAACATCAAGAACAGGACAGAACGTAATAACTACAGAAAAAAATGAATGATTAAAGATATTGACAAGTCAGCCTATGGCAATCTGTACCATCAAAGCAAGAGACAGTGGAATGGCGCTCCATGGTAGCCATCCTTCGATGCGGAGACGGCACTCAATCAATGATAATGATGAATGATGAAAGATATTATTTCTAACAGCTTCTCGCTGTTAACAAACATAAAACAATTACCAAATAAAAACATCAACAAATGCATCAGTTAAGCACATTTAATGATAAAAAAATTAATAACTTATTGATCAATACAATTATTTCACTAAATTAATCTTTTCAAAACCAGTGAGAGCTTGCAGAGGATTGTTGAAATCAAGATAGAAAATAGATGTGAATAAAGCTGATATCTACACTAGGAGACTACCACTTTGTGTCTCATAATTTGGTCATAGCACCCACCTGCTTTTGCTAGGCATTATTTGTTTGAGAAGAGGATTGTAACTCTTCATGAAGGAAGTTATTTATTTTCTTGGTGTGGGAAGAGAACGGTATTTAACATAATGTAAGAAATGTTACAGTTTGTGTCTGATGTTACAGTTTGTGTCTGATGTTGCAGTTTGTGTCTGATGTTACAGTTTGTGTCTGATGTTACAGTTTGTGTCTGATGTTACAGTTTGTGTCTGATGTTACAGATTGTGTCTGATTTTGCAGTTTGTGTCTGATGTTGCAGTTTGTGTGTGATGTTACAGTTTGTGTCTGATGTTACAGATTGTGTCTGATGTTACAGTTTGTGTCTGATGTTACAGTTTGTGTCTGATGTTGCAGTTTGTGTCTGATGTTACAGTTTGTGTCTGATGTTACAGTTTGTGTCTGATGTTACAGATTGTATCTGATGTTACAGTTTGTATATGATGTTACAGTTTGTATATGATGTTACAGTTTGTATCTGATGTTACAGTTTGTATCTGATGTTGCAGTTTGTGTCTGATGTTACAGTTTGTGTCTGATGTTACGGTTTGTGTCTGATGTTACAGTTTGTGTCTGATGTTACAGTTTGTGTCTGATGTTACAGTTTGTGTCTGATGTTACAGTTTGTATCTGATGTTACAGTTTGTATATGATGTTACAGTTTGTATATGATTTTACAGTTTGTATCTGATGTTACAGTTTGTATCTGATGTTGCAGTTTGTGTCTGATGTTACAGTTTGTGTCTGATGTTACGGTTTGTGTCTGATGTTACAGTTTGTGTCTGATGTTACAGTTTGTGTCTGATGTTACAGTTTGTATCTGATGTTACAGTTTGTATCTGATGTTACAGTTTGTATCTGATGTTACAGTTTGTATCTGATGTTGCAGTTTGTGTCTGATGTTACAGATTGCATATGATGTTACAGTTTGTGTCTGGTGTATCTTATGTTACAGTTTGTATCTGATGTTACAGTTTGTATCTGATGTTGCAGTTTGTGTCTGATGTTACAGATTGCATATGATGTTACAGTTTGTGTCTGATGTTACAGTTTGTATCTGATGTTGCAGTTTGTGTCTGATGTTACAGATTGCATATGATGTTACAGTTTGTGTCTGATGTTACAGATTGCATATGATGTTACAGTTTGTATATGTCAAGACAGCGGTGAGGACATGAGTTCAAACATTAGAGAAAAGTCATGGCAAACTGTGTGTGAGCTTAGTATCTCAAGACATAAAAGTGTACACAAACCACAGACAAGAGCAACATTGTCTTCACATAATTTTGCTAAACTTCGGTGTCAAAATGTTTATACATTTAGTACCAAAAATGCCTTGCTGAAGTTGTACGTGATGGGGGCAAAGGTTCAGAACGTCGTGCTGTAACACATTTCTGCTACACACATTTGCAATGTGGATGACAGCAATAAGTAATCGGTAGATAAGTAAAGTAAAGTACGAGACTTGAACCGGCGTCTTAGCACGCGAGTATATACCCATATGTGCTCGGCCGCCTATCCAGAAATGTTCGGATATTTCTGTATAGTGTAGCCTCAAGCATCGAAACTCAGATGCGAAGCGACATTCCTCACCTTCCCAGAATAATATACCCTGGTACCCATTTCTGCCAACGGCTGGGTTGACCGTGGGGGTATTTTTTTTTTTTTATTCCAACCACGAGTACAATTCACACTGCTCCCAGCGGGAATTGAACACGGGTTGTCCGAACGTCGGTAGTCTAGTCGGGTGGTTTTCCCAACTAGGCTACCGAGGCCCCCATATCGGTAGATGTACACAGCAAATGAAGAAAATATTCGCAGTTCATCTGGTCTTAAACTATATTCTTCTGTATTTCAACATTTGTTGTGGCATCAGCTGACCTAATAGCTGGAGGAAAATTCTGTGAATAGACTTGTAAGTTCATAATATGTTTGCTTATTGTTCATGACTTGGATATAAACTTTGTATCATGAAGGGACATATTAGTCTCTGAGTGTTATCTCTTAATTAGATATGACAATCTAGTGTACACAACATATGATCGTAGCTCTTCCCATCTCAAACATTAGCTATAAACTTCTAGATTGCCACTCATAAACTTCTGAAATACAGGTTGCAACTTCTAGAGTGCTAGCCATTGTTTTATAAAATTTGAGCTATAAACTTCTACAGCGTTAGCCATAAACTTCTAACATTCTAGCTTTCTCTACAGCGCTTGCCATAAACTTCTAAAATTCTAGCTATATACTTCTACAGTGCTAGCCATAAACTTCTAAAATTCTGGCTATACACTTCTACCGTGCTAGCTATAAACTTCTAAAATTCTAGCTATAAAATTGTAGCCATAAATTTCTAAAATTCTAGCCATAAAATTCTAGCTATAAACTTCTACAGCGCTAGCCATAGACTTCTAAAATTTAAACTATAAAGTTCTAAAATACTAGCTATAAACTTCTAAAGTGCTAACCATAATCTAGCCACAAGTATCTTTAAACTTGTAGGAAACTATTTCTTTTTGAAATACAGACCAACACCGTTCTATTCACAACTTTCTATCAATCTTTCCACTAGTTATGGTTTCTCATCCAACTAAAAGACGTTAATTCTGTCTTGGACAAGCCTTCAGAGCAGAATGTCATGTTCAGTGTCTTGTATCACATTTTATGTCAAAGACATTTAAACATTTGTACTAACAGCTTCAGGTGACTTGAGGCTATGAATTGATTGATGTTTATGTAACTTCACCATATGTTCTACTGTTTGTTGAGCACTAATTGTGTTGCAAGGCTTTGTGTATGAATCCAAACAAACCGTTTTGTGTATGAATCCAAACAAACCGATAAAAGTGGGTATTGCAGCTGGATTGTGTGCACACCACAAGTGACTGTAGCAGCCACGTTGTGCACTTCAAAAAATAAATAGCAGTTAAGCTATGCACTTGTCACAGTAATTGTAGCAGCTAAGTTGTGTACTTGTCGCAAGTGAGTGTAGCAGCTAATTTGTGTATTTGTCACAAGCGAGTGTAGATCGCAAGAGAGTTTAGCAGCTAATTTGTGTATTTGTCACAAGCGAGTGTAGATCACAAGTGAGTGTAGCAGCTAATTTGTGTATTTGTCACAAGCGAGTGTAGATCACAAGTGAGTGTAGCAGCTAATTTGTGTATTTGTCACAAGCGAGTGTAGGTCACAAGTGAGTGTAGCAGCTAATTTATGTATTTGTCACAAGTGAGTGTAGGTCACAAGTGAGGGTAGGTGAAAAGAGAGTGTAGGTAAAAAATGAGTGTAGGTAAAATGTGAGTGTAGGTAACAAATGAGTGTAGGTAAAAAGTAAGTGTGGTCACAAGTGAGTGTAGCTGCTAATTTATGTATTTGTCACAAGCGAGTGTAGGTCACAAGTGAGTGTAGGTAAAAAGTGAGTGTAGGTAAAAAATGAGTGTAGGTTACATGTGAGTGTAGCTGCTAATTTATGTATTTGTCACAAGTGAGTGTAGGTAAAAAGTGAATGTAGGTCACAAGTGAGTGTAGGTCAAAAAGTGAGTGTAGCAGCTAATTTGTGAATTTGTCACAAGTGAGTGTAGCAGCTAATTTATGTATTTGTCACAAGTGAGTGTAGCAGCTAATTTGTGTATTTGTTACAAGTGAGTGTAGCAGCTAATTTGTGTATTTGTCACAAGTGAGTGTAGCAGCTAATTTGTGTGTTTGTTACAAGTGAGTGTGGCAGCTAATTTTAGTATTTGTTACAAGTGAGTGTAGCAGCTAATTTATGTATTTGTCAAAAGTGACTATAATAATTGCTCATCAAGCTCCTGTCACCTTTAAATGCTACAAAAACTGAAACATCACACAAGAAATGTAGCTCAGAAACAAATACAGACCCAAGAGAAACATCTGTCCACAGAATGCAAGAATCCTAAACATATTTATGTTAATGGAAGTGAAAAAGGAATTGTATAATTTGTGTTATAGACAGTGTATGCCCAGACAATTAAATACAGGGTTAGAGGAGAGTAGAGAAGTAGCAAATGGCAAAAAAACAAATTAGTACTGAAGAAAATGAATATTGAAATGGATAGATGGATGGGAAGGAGACATGGAGAAGAGCATGATTGTTTACATCTGCTGCTGACATGCTACAAGATGATTAACACATGCTAGTGTCTGGCTTGTGATTGGGTATCTGCAACTGTCAAGACATGCAACATAATATTCTGCACTGTTGTATGTAATGATGGTTTTCATGAAGATATCACAGACTCGAGTAATCTTTCATTTTGGACAAAGATCAGGATCTTGATACTTTAATTTGCAACTGGTATTTAAAAAAAAAACTATTGATACAAATATCAGGATCTTGATACTTTAATTTGCAACTGGTATTAAAAAAAAAAACTATTGATACAAAGATCAGGATCTTGATACTTTAATTTGCAACTGGTATTTAAAAAAAAAACTATTGATACAAATATCAGGATCTTGATACTTTAATTTGCAACTGGTATTTAAAAAAAAAACTATTGATACAAAGATCAGGATCTTGATACTTTAATTTGCAACTGGTATTTTAAAAAAAAACTATTGATACAAAGATCAGGATCTTGATACTTTAATTTGCAACTGGTATTTAAAAAAAAAACTATTGATACAAAGATCAGGATCTTGATACTTTAATTTGCAACTGGTATTTAAAAAAAAAACTATTGATACAAAGATCAGGATCTTGATACTTTAATTTGCAACTGGTATTTTAAAAAAAAACTATTGATACAAAGATCTACAGAAATTATTGGAACGGATCAGATCCTAAACAACATGTATGTGCAAAATGGAGCTGTATACAAAAAACCCAATTAAATCTGTTTCAGAGACAGGGCCTGCAAATAAATGTCAACATGTGTCATGGACAAAGTGTTTTGAAATACCCATAATGCAACAGAAAGATCAGTAATTGACAATTTGACATGAAAATAAACAAATTCTGAAAAGAATTGAAAAAGTCTTAAAAAAGTACATAAGTACAAGTTGTTATCTGACAGTTCTCGTTAAACAGCATGTGAATGAAGCAATCCTAGGACAACAATGGAAAATGTATTCTACGAGTGCAATGTTATCTGTTTACAATAAGTTCAATGAGAAGAGCATGTCATAAATGACAACGATGAACACGAATCGCTTTCTGGTATTCACAGTTTCACTTTGTGAACAATAATTGGCATGGCTATGAAGAATTTCCCATGTTTTGATGTGCTGGACAGTAGTTTCTTCCAAGACATCATTCCAAGGTCTGTATCATTCAGTGACATAGAGGATTGATGTGAGTTGCCGCTGCACAGGGAATTAATAATCCAAGGATTTTGGATCATCCCAATCAATCAGCTGTCAAAATGGGTAGCTGACTTGCTGGATGAGTGTACATAATAACGATTTAGGAGCACTGGCTTCCTCTCTATCAATACTGCAGCTTAGTACCACAGGATTGAAACATCTCATTGCCTATATGTAGGCTTGCTGGCTCAGTTTACTTATTTACTGTCCGCATATATTACGTGCATGATTTCCTGGGACCCTGGGTTACATTTAGAAAATTAATGATACGTAATCCATCACATATGCACTATCATCAAGTTTATGGCACACAAGTGTAGCACCATCAAAGACCTAGCTATGTAAACATCATCATCATAGATCGGCTATTCGTATGTCACCATCAAAGACCTAGCTATGTAAACATCATCATCATAGATCAGCTATTCGTATGTCATCATCAAAGACTCAACTATAGTAGTTTGTCATTGAACTCTCTCTTAAACGCAGACATCCATTAGGGACACTCTGACCTCCATGTTCTTATCCTACAACCAACCCAAAATGATATATCAGGTTGGCCCGTGCTGTTCCCTGGCTAGCAGTGACTATGTCACAGAAATAAAATATGTTGCTGGCTGCTAAACTATCGCTGCACTGTTCTTGGGATAAATTTCAGAATGGAAGATTACAAAATTGATCAAAAGCTTACCCTCTAATTTTTTTGGGGAAAAATATGACCATCTTTATAAAGCTATGACAAACTTGCAGCCATTTTGCTTAATCATGTGATGACAGCAATCAAATGATGTGCTGTGATGGCTTAAAGAAGATAAATAATCACAAGTCCAGACTGCAAGAAAAATCACATAAATCAGGCTAGAAGCTTTATCACATGAACACAGCTATAAAGCAGAAATTCTCATGAGACAAGCATTCAAACTAAGCCATGTTAATTCAAGGCTAGTGCTAAACATGTGATCCAGCCAGACAGGAGCAGACCATAAAGATGATCACATCCTTTCAAAGCAGAAGAGATGAGAATAGAGCTTTTGTACTTTCACATAACACATAATGGAGGTAGCGCACATGGGAGCTGGGTACAAACTGACCTGATATAAGTGCAGAGAATAGTAGTAAATTGACTGCTATAACATTCATGTTATCACAATATAAAAATAACCTGAATGAAACTGTACAAACCCCTCACTAGGAGCAGTTTGAATAATTATAAATAATATATCTCACAGCACGTTGAAGATGTGGTGATCACTTAGAAGTGTTCAGTTCAGAAAGCAAGTTGTAGAATACGCTTTTTGTACATTTGTACACAAAGAGAATAGTTATTGGTTTTTGTAATCAAATTCAATACATGAGACACACGCAGTGGCTAGGTGTGTCATGTAAGCATGTTGATGAAGGGAGACTTGAGTGAAAATCACAAAAGTCTTATAAAACAATGTCAAATGGGTTATAAAACAGTCACAAAAGTCTTATAACACAATCACAAAAAGTGTTATAACACAATCACAAAAAGTGTTATAACACAATCACAAAAAGTGTTATAACACAATCACAAAAAGTGTTATAACACAATCACAATAAGTGTTATAACACAATCACAATAAGTGTTATAACACAATCACAAAAAGTGTTATAACACAATCTCCAAAAATTACATTTTTGTTCTGAAATCAAGATAATTAATGTACGGACCAGTCAAAGAGCAGCTCATGACTCAGTCTAAACTGAATTCTCTTTCAGACAATCCCTGATAGAGTTCAATTATTTGATACTATCAACCTTCACTTTTCATTGGGAAACATGTTTCTTATTGTAAATAAAGACAAAACATAAAAGCACTAGAAGAATGTAGACTTTGATGAAGCATCAACTTCATAGATTCTAACATTCAACATCCTTGAAGTCTCTATCAGTTTTAGTTCAGGTGGCAGGTTTTATTAATAGACTTTAGAACATGATTCTGGTTGAGCTGATATTGAATGATGACTCTGCTAATGTACGCATATGTGCCAATTAAAGCAAGCTGATTATGTTAATGCGATGTTGATGAAATAACTAGAATGCTTTGAGCAGCTTGACTAAGCTGTTCTCTGTTTACACGCTGAAGCTATGAGGGCAGGCACACAAGCAAAGTTAACCAACATGAAGTGACCAGGAAAAAAAAACATGTCACAAACAAGGCATAATGTACATAAACATGTATGAGAGTTATATCATTCAGTCACAGTCATGACTGTATCTGTTACTGAATAAACAGATTGTTTTTGTGTAAACAGATGAATTTTATATAAACTGATTCTGTGTGTTTAGGTAAACAAATGAATTGAGCACCTGATATTCAACATTGTTTCCTACTAAATTCTAGTGTCATCAATTTGATCAGTTATGTTTTTGTGTGTGTGTTTCTCATTCATACAATATTTACGTCTTGTTCAATGAAATAAAATAATACAAGCAAATATATCAACAAGAAACATTCAAGTCACAACAGAATAGTGTGGCTTTATACTGTGTATTCACAAGATGTGGGCTACTGAATTTGTTGTCCACACTATTTGTGAAAGACATATATTTATTTCATTGTTTATGATTCTCCAACTACCACAAACACACACACATTTACAGACAGATGTAAAGTGTATCTGGGTGTAAATAATTCTAATAATACTTTGTGACATTTCTTTGTATTTGAAACACACATTTTATCTTTAACTAAAGTATGCTTGCTTAAACTGATTCACATGTAAGGTATTGGTATATTATTGTTATAAGTATTTAATGTAACTCTTGACATCACAGATGTTCTACATCATTTGTTTGACATCCTGAACCACTAAACAATTATATTTTGATACAGTTGAACAGTCTAAAGTTGACCACTACATAGACCATAGAAGTGTCACTCTTCTGTATGACTCTTCTGTGTCACTCTTCTATATGACTTTTCTGTGTCACTCTTCTGTATGACTCTTCTCTATGACTCTTCTGTATGACACTTCTGTATGACTCTTCTGTGTCACTCTTCTGTATGACTCTTCTGTATCATTTGCTCATAGTAGAATAATAGAGAACAAATTTTTCACTATAGGAAATTAACTTTGTCAGAAATAGAGTACAGAAAAAGAACTATATGCAGAACTAGCAGAGAACAAATGAATTATTAAGTAGATCATACAAAGCAATTAAACATATCAAATAAAGATATAAAAGAAGCACAATCTGTCAGAATAAGTTGAAAACATGTGGCTTATAATGCACATTGCAGCGAATTTGTCTTCATTTGTCAAATATTTGTAACTACAAACACAAACACCAAACAACAAATACAGCATGTAATAGGCACTCTGAAAGTCTGAAGCTAGAATGTCTAGCTTTTGACCCTTCCTCTCCTTTCAAGGAATGGGCCACTTTTAATCAAGTGAATATTGTAGAACCTTCCTAATAAAGTGTACACTTTAGTGACCTAGATATTTATAAATGTTATCCTTTGATCATTGTGAACCTTTCTTATTTTAATACATAAAAGAACTGACTAAAAGGATGAGATATTTGAAGTTATCTCCAAAATGATACACAAAATGTTGTTGAGAATTGAACTTCTTGTGACCTATATCTGCTGACAGTAAAGAGAATATGTTGATTGGTTATGAAGTGTTCAACTGAGCCGTGTCTTCCGGAAATGAGTCTTAGTGAAGGTCTACACCTCAAATGATGCTCGGTGTCTAATAAATGTGACTGCCATGATCAACACATCAATAATTCTAGGATATAGAAGAGGTGAAGAGTTTATCAACACATCAATAACTCTAGGAAATAAGGGTGAGGAGTTTATCAACACATCAATAACTCTAGGAAATAAGGGTGAGGAGTTGATCAACACATCAATAACATTAGACTATAGAGGTGAAGGAACTAATTAACACATCAACAACACTAGACTATAGAGGTGAAGGAGCTGATTAACACATCAAGAACATTAGACTATAGAGGTGAAGGAACTGATCAACACATCAACAACACTAGACTATAGAGGTGAAGGAACTGATCAACATATCAACAACACTGGACTATAGAGGTGAAGGAACTGATTAATATATCAACATTAGACTATAGAGGTGAAGGAACTGATCAACATATCAACAACACTAGACTATAGAGGTGAAGGAACTGATTAACATATCAACAACACTAGACTATAGAGGTGAAGGAACTGATTAACATATCAACAACACTAGACTATAGAGGTGAAGGAACTGATCAACACATCAACAACACTAGACTATAGAGGTGAAGGAACTGATCAACACATCAACAACACTAGACTATAGTGATAAAGAAGTTAACCAGAACAGATTGTGAGGATTAAAACAAGAATATCAACATCCAACATATTTACTCAACAGCACAAAAATCATATCAACATTTAAACAACCAAAACAATAAAATTAAGAGCAAGCTAATGTTGTGTATGTTCTACGCTAACATATAGCACAGACATAAAGACAACACAGAATCATGAATTACAAGGATTCTGACATGGTAAAATGTATGTGTATGAGGTATGTGGATCCATGAAACAGAAGGAAGCAACATAATGATGTCACAGATTGGACAGCTGTTATATACATATAGCAGTCTGGATGGAATTGTTTGGTTATACACCCTCTACGGAAGAAATATTTTCTTTGGATAAGTATATTCTTGAATTGGATGTAATTCTCTGAAGTCTGTGACAAAGGATAAAATGAGCTAAGATCTAGCAAACTAATCACTGAGACTGTTGTATGGTGGATGTCAGTCATTACGTATGTTGTTCTGTCATTTAAATACTTATGAGTTCTGTTTTAAAATTCTGTACAGTTATGACTGACATATGAGATGGCACAAACACTTGTGATTTGTTGATTTTTTTACTGCAGCATTGTTCAATATTTGTGATATTCACTGAAACAACAGCAAAGAGAAATCAGATAAAACTTAATGTTATCTGTTGTCAGCTCTACCACAAGTATGGTATGACTGTCAAAACAGGGTCATATCACACCATAAGTATGGTATGACTGTCAAAACAGGGTCATATCACACCATAAGTATGGTATGACTGTCAAAACAGGGTCATATCACACCATAAGTATGGTATGACTGTCAAAACAGGGTCATATCACACCACAAGTATGGTATGACTGTCAAAACAGAATCATATCACACCACTAGTAAGGTATGACTGTCAAAACAGAATCATATCACACCACAAGTATGGTATGACTGTCAAAACAGAATCATATCACACCACTAGTAAGGTATGACTGTCAAAACAGAATCATATCACACCACGAGTATGGTATGACTGTCAAAACAGAATCATATCACACCACTAATATGGTATGACTGTCAAAACAGAATCATATCACACCACTAATATGGTATGACTGTCAAAACAGAATCATATCACACCACTAATATGGTATGACTGTCAAAACAGAATCATATCACACCACTAGTAAGGTATGACTGTCAAAACAGAATCATATCACACCACTAATATGGTATGACTGTAAAAACAGAATCATATCACACCATAAGTATGGTATGACTGTCAAAACAGAATCATATCACACCACTAATATGGTATGACTGTCAAAACAGAATCATATCACACCACTAGTATGGTATGACTGTAAAAACAGAATCATATCACACCACTAGTAAGGTATGACTGTCAAAACAGAATCATATCACACCACTAGTAAGGTATGACTGTCAAAACAGAATCATATCACACCATAAGTATGGTATGACTGTCACAACAGAATCATATCACACCACAAGTATGGTATGACTGTCAAAACAGAATCATATCACACCACTAATATGGTATGACTGTCAAAACAGAATCATATCACACCACTAGTATGGTATGACTGTAAAAAACAGGATCTGACCCTCTCTTAATCATGATCTGACTGTATGAATTAGATATAATCACATTTCAGTAGTGGCCAACTGTATGAACATGACAGGACCAGCACATCTTGAGGAATGAGCTTTCTGTAACAAATTATACAGAGGGTCTCTGGTTATTCATTTTCTATGTCTCCTCCCAGGAAACAAGCTGCTGTATATGCCAGACTGGTACCTGGTACCTCAGTCCCTGATAACATGCTGGTATATCTGGACTGATACCTCAGTCCCTGATAACATGCTGGTATATCTGGACTGATACCTCAGTCCCTGATAACATGCTGGTATATCTGGACTGATACCTCAGTCCCTGATAACATGTTGGTATATCTGGACTGATACCTCAGTCCCTGATAACATGCTGGTATATCAAGACTGGTACCTCAGTCCCTGATAACATGTTGGTATATCAAGACTGGTACCTCAGTCCCTGATAACATGCTGGTATATCTGGACTGGTACCTCAGTCCCAGGAAACAAGCTGGAATATCTGGACTGGTACCTCAGTCCCAGGAAACAAGCTGGAATATCTGGACTGGTACCTCAGTCCCAGGAAACAAGCTGGTATATCTGGACTAGAACCTCAGTCCCTGATAACATGCTGGTATATCTGGACTGGTACCTCAGTCCCAGGAAACAAGCTGGTATATCTGGACTGTTAACTCACTCATATATGAAAAAGAAGTTAAAGGAATAGCTCGGTTTGTCCTTATTAGGGAGGGTTCAGACTACAAAGTGGCAAAGAGAATATTTTTGAGTAATCATAAACAACACTGGCAGCAGATGAAACAGCATGTTGCATCAGCCATGAAATGTTCCAGTGTACAGGAACACACCTGGTGACGACAGCACATGAGATGAGAGTCAATCATAATCTCAACAGTCACCTAAATATCATACACAATAAAATAAAAAATATTCACAAATGGCTAGGAGGAACAAAGTTTGTATATTATTGTTATGATCTAAGTTTGTGATGGAAGAACAGAGGTGACTCCTTGTCCATGCCTGATGCGTTTGTCTGTGGCTGTTACATACATTTGTGAATGGTGCATATGTATGCCTGCGGTTAGGTGTAACATCCATGAATACAGGAGCATCTGTAAACTTTCTACCCCTGTTTTCTCCATTTACAAAAATGATGACTTCAAATTAGGAGATCTCTGTGTATGAAACAAAATATATGTCACAGCTTACGTATCCAAGGCAAACATGAAATTTGTAAAGTAATGCAGTCTCTAGAACCTATAACAGGCTGCTCACGGTAACACTTTCAAGAAAATATTCCATTCATCTTTCTGTCGCTTGATAAATGTCACATTCGCTTAATGGCAAGAAGCCTTGCAACTGTGATTAAGCAGAAGGTGCCAAGCCTTTAATAGTTGGGCTTTTGTTCTATGGCATCTTACATTATAGAACAACATTTGTTCCGCCTCTTTTTATCAGCTTCATGAACGTGTAGATCTCCAGCTCCGGAGACTTGGGGAGGCACGTCTCCTGTTCCAGGGCGGTCAGTTTGACCGGGAGGATGCGACTGATTCTCGCCGTCTGGAATTGCAAGTTTGTCATTATCTGATGAAGCTGTTGCGGCCTTGACTTTACCATTCTCCCTGGTTCGGAGTTGATGGTTGTCACCACCGTTAAGTGAAGAGACTGGTGCTGCAGCAGCCAGATTGTTTGCCTGCGGGGAGATTCTCTCCTCTACGGCCTCAGAGGGCGGTAGTTGATGCCCTTGTATGTCACTGCTTGCAACTTCTTCATCTGTGTGTTCCACGATGTGAACATGTTTGGCATTCCGCTGCTGTTTTTCTTGCTGTTCTTGTTGTTCTTGCTGCTGTTTCTGCTGATGTTCTCGCAGCGATCGTTTCTCATCTTCATTGAGATAGAAGTTGTCTCTGATGATGGTTGCTCGGGACAGCAGGTCTTCGGCTTCACGGGACAGCTCACCCCAGGCAGGAATGGGTTGTCTCGACTTTCCAGACTGCAAGAGAAATAAAAATAGCAATGAGGTAGTTTAGATTGCAAGAGAAGTAAAATTAGCAGCGAGGTAGTTTAAATTGCAAGAGAAGTAAAATTAGCAGCGAGGTAGTTTAAATTGCAAGAGAAGTAAAATTAGCAGCGAGGTAGTTTAAATTGCAAGAGAAGTAAAATTAGCAGCGAGGTAGTTTAAATTGCAAGAGAAGTAACATTAGCAGTGAGGTAGTTTAAATTGCAAGAGAAGTAACATTAGCAGCGAGGTAGTTTAAATTGCAAGAGAAGTAACATTAGCAGCGACGTAGTTTAAATTGCAAGAGAAGTAACATTAGCAGTGAGGTAGTT
The DNA here is from genome assembly GCA_032433765.1 of Megaustenia siamemsis. Taxonomy (NCBI): domain Eukaryota; kingdom Metazoa; phylum Mollusca; class Gastropoda; order Stylommatophora; family Ariophantidae; genus Megaustenia; species Megaustenia siamemsis. The sequence continues at coordinate 13,770,119 of JAVIAB010000139.1, read as the reverse complement.
TAAATTGCAAGAGAAGTAAAATTAACAGCGAGGTAGTTTATATTGTAAGAGAAGTAAAATTAACAGCGAGGTAGTTTATATTGCAAGAGAAGTAAAATTAGCAGCGAGGTAGTTTAGATTGCAAGAGAAGTAAAATTAGCAGCGAGGTAGTTTAGATTGCAAGAGAAGTAAAATTAGCAGTGAGATAGTTTAGATTGTAAGAGAAGTAAAAATAGCAGTGAGGTAGTTTAGATTGTAAAAGGAACCAAAATAACAGTAAATAACAAGTTGTTTAGAGGATAAAAATATTGCAAAAGGGAGGGGGAAAATGTCATAGGACATGTCATATACTATATAATATACATCTAAGACAGTAAGGCATGTCATATATTAAATAACTGACAGCAAGGACAGTAAGGAATGTCGTATATTAGATAATAGACAGCTAGGACAGTAGAGCATGTTATATATTAGATAATATACATCTAAGACAGTAAGGCATGTCATATATTAGATAATAGACAGCTAGGACAGGAGGGCATGTCATATATTAGATAATAGACAGCTAGGACAGGAGGGCATGTCATATATTAGATAATAGACAGCTAGAACAGGAGGGCATGTTATATATTAGATAATAGACAGCTAGAACAGGAGGGCATGTTATATATTAGATAATATACATCTAAGACAGTAAGGCATGTCATATATTAGATAATAGACAGCTAGGACAGGAGGGCATGTCATATATTAGATAATAGACAACTAGGACAGTAAAGCATGTTATTTATTAGATAATTGACAGCTAGGACAGTAGGTCATGTCATACGTCATATATTAGATAATAGACAGCTAGAACAGGAGGGCATGTTATATATAAGATGATTGACAGCTAGGACAGTAGGTCATGTCATATATTAGATAATAGACAGCTAGAACAGGAGGGCATGTTATATATTAGATAATAGACAGCTAGAACAGGAGGGCATGTTATATATTAGATAATTGACAGCTACGACAGGAGGGCATGTCATATATTAGATAATAGACAGCTAGAACAGGAGGGCATGTTATATATTAGATAATAGACAGCTAGGACAGTAGCATGTCATATATTAGATAATGTACAATTAATACAAGGAAATGTGGCTTTACAGAAGAATATTGGATGTATCATCTGCATTTAATGATAGTAACAAGAACATTCTAATTATGGGACAAACAATGAAACTTGTTGCCACAATTAGCAGGAAACAGTCAACATTTGTTGGTGATCGAATGGGAAGTTGTGACAATTTGAAAAAAAGAAAATGAGAGAAGAAATGACAGAGGGAAACTGAAAGAAAGGATGCAAGACAGTCAGTCGGAAACTGATAGAAAGAAAAGATACAAGGTAGTCAGAAGGAAACTGAAAGAAAAGATACGAGACAGTCAGAAAAAAAAAAAAAAAAAGGAAAGCTGAAAGAAAAGACTCAAGATAGATAAACGGGAAATAGAAAAAAAAGATACAAGAGAAAGTGAAACAAAGAAAAGGGAAACTGAAAGAAAATATAGAAGTCAGTCTGAGGGAAACAATAAAAAAGGAAAAAGACGTTTTGATAAGAAGTCAAAAATAATAATAAAATAAGATAAATAAATGCTCAGAAAGTTGTAGACATAAGCTGAGCCCACAGACAACAGTAATCGATAATGATGATGATCGTGATAATGATGATTATAGTGATAATGATGGTGATGATAATAATAATGATAGTGGTGATGATAATAATGATGATAGTGGTGATTATAATAATGATGATAGTGGTGATGATGATAGTGGTGATGATAATAATGATGATAGTGGTGATGGTAATAATGATGATAGTGGTGATGATGATAATGATAATGATGGTGATGATAATAATGATGATGATAGTGATAATAATGATGATAGTGGTGACGATGATAATGATGGTGATAATAATGATAATAAGTATGATAATAATGATGGTGATGATAATAATGATGCTAGTGGTGATGATGATAATGATGGTGATGATGATTATAATAATGATGATGATGATAATAATGATGCTGATGGTAATAATGATGATAGTGGTGATAATAATAATGATGATAGTGGTGATGATGATAGTGATAATGATGGTGATGATAATGATAATGGTGATGATAATAATGATGACGATGATGATGGTGGTGATGATAATAATGATGATAGTGGTGATGATAATAATGATGATAGTGATGATGATGATAATTATAATGATGGTGATGATGATAATAATGATGATGATAATGATAGTGATGATGATGGTGATGATGATAATAATGATGACGTTGATGATGATAATGATGGTGGTGATGATAATGATGGTGATGATGATCATGATGGTGATAATGATCATGATGGTGATGATGATAATGATGGCGATAATGATGGCGATGATGATGGTGGTGATGATAATGATGGTGATGATGATGATGGTGATGATGATGGTGGTGATGATAATGATGGTGGTGATGATAATGATGGCGATGATGATGGTGGTGATGATAATGATGGCGATGATGATGGTGGTGATGATAATGATGGTGATGATGCTGGTGGTGATGATAATGATGGTGGTGATGATAATGATGGCGATGATGATGGTGGTGATGATAATGATGGTGATGATGATGGTGGTGATGATGACGGTGGTGATGATAATGATGGTGATGATGATGGTGGTGATGATAATGATGACGATAATGATGGTGATGATGATAATAATGATGATGTTGATGATGATAATGATGATGATGGTATTGATGATAATGATGGTGATGATGATAATGATGATGATGATAATGATGGCGATGATGATGGTGGTGATGATGATGGTGGTGATGATAATGATGGTGATGATAATGATGGTGATGATGATAATGATGGCGATGATGATGGTGGTGATGATAATGATGATGATCATGATGGTGATGATGATAATGATGGTAATGATGATGATGGCGATGATGATAATGATGGTGATGATGGATATGATGATAATGATGGTAATAATGATGGTGGTGATGATGATGATGGTGGTGATGATAATGATGGTGATGATGATCATGATGATAATGATGGAGATGATGAAAATGATGATAATAATGATTATGGATATAATGATGATGATAAATAATAATGATGGTGGTGGTGATAATGATAATAATAATGATGGAGATGATGAAAATGATGATAATAATGATAATAATGGTGATGATGATAATAATAATGATGGAGATGATGAAAATGATGATAATAATGATAATAATGATGATGTATATAATGATGATGATAAATAATAATGATGATGGTGATGATGATGATAATGATAATGGTGATGATAATGATTATGGTGATAATGATAATGATAATGGTGATGATAATTATGGCGATGATGATGATGATAATGGTGATGATGATAATGAAAATGGTGATGATAACAATTAACAAATGGCATATACTCCTTTCTTAGATTGTAACATGTGGAAAACGTGACGTCACATAGGTCATAATTTACACAAAATATGGTTTGGTCACGTGATAAGACAGAAAAACTGATCCGTTAACGCACGTTACGAGAATACCAGACCCAAGGGCCAACCATGAAAAGTTGATTTGATGGAATATTAGAAACACTAGGAAACAAAACAGCACCAGAGAACAACAAAAACCACAAACTATATCTCCCCATGACGCTGAAAGGCAAATAAGGAAGGGAACAAGAAGAAAAGAGACAAGTCAATCTATTGGCCGCAGTAGGCAGTCAGTTACATAGTCAGTTAGGTATGCATTTAGGTAGTCAGTTAGGTAGGCAGTTAGATAGGCAGGTAGGCAGGCAGTTAGGTAGTCAGTTGGGTAGGCAGTTAGGTAGTCAGTTAGGTAGTCAGTTAGGTAGTCAGTTAGGTAGGCAGTTAGGTAGTCAGTTAGGTAGGCAGTTAGGTAGGCAGTTAGGTAGGCAGTTAGGTAGTCAGTTAGGTAGGCAGTTAGGTAGTCAGTTAGGTAGGCAGTTAGGTAGTCAGTTAGGTAGGCAGTTAGATAGGTGGGTAGGCAGGCAGTTAGGTAGGCAGTTAGGTAGCCAGTTAGATAGGCAGGTAGGCAGGCAGTTAGATAGCCAGTTAGGTAGGCAGTTAGGTAGGCAGTTAGGTAGGCAGTTAGATAGCCAGTTAGGTAGGCAGTTAGGTAGGCAGTTAGATAGGCAGGCAGTTAGGTAGTTAGATAGGCAGACAGAGGTTAGCGTTTGTGTAAAATGCTTAAGATTACGTGCAAAAGTAATGAAACATATCACTTTAAAATAATTGATGTCTTCAAACATATTACAATAAAATAATTGAAGTACTAAGACATTGAGTTATTTGCGGGTCGTCATTATAGCACTTCGAACATGTCCATTGGTGCTCAGATCCTCTCCTCAGCATTGGGAGGCATATTACAATACACTAATTGAATTACAGAGACATATTACAATACAATAATAGAAGTACTCAGACATATTACAATTCAATAATTGTAGTACTCAGACATATTACAATTCAATAATAGAAGTGCTCAGACATATTACAATTCAGTAATTGTAGTACACAGACATATTACAATTCAATAATAGAAGTACTCAGACATATTACAATACAATAATTGAAGTACAGAGACATATTACAATACAATAATTGAAGTACTGAAACATATTACAGTACAATAACTGAAGTACAGAGACATATTACAATACAATAATTGAAGTACTCAAACATATTACAATACAATAATTGAAGTACTCAAACATATTACAATACAATAATTGAAGTACTCAAACATATTACAATACAATAATTGAAGTACTCAAACATATTACAATACAATAATTGAAGTACTCAAACATATTACAATACAATAGTTGAAGTACTCAAACATATTACAATACAATAGTTGAAGTACAGAGACATATTACAATACAATAATTGAAGTACAGAGACATATTACAATACAATAATTGAAGTACAGAGACATATTACAATACAATAATTGAAGTGATGAGACAGACCGTAACTAATCAAGCGCCAGAAGCAGTAGTTAACTGTTGAGGGTCGTCCTCGCCGTGTGGACGATGTATCTAGTGACATCGTGAAATCAGCACTGCATCTTATATGATGAGTTTTACACCACCTAACGTCATTTTACGTCTTTCAGATAACTTCTGCGACCTCTTCATGTAAGTGCAACGCATCTCTATTGACAATATTATACCTGTGTGAGCGCAACTCTACGACCTCTTGATGTCAGTACAACGCACCTTTACTGACACTATTACCTATACCACTTTTTCCCCTTTATATCTTTACCATCAGCTTTACAGCAGCCCTGAAGTCATATCCCTATACCCCGTGACAGTATTACGCCCGTGTGAGATCAGTGTGGCCTGTAGATGGAGGCCTAATTGGCATGCCGAACGACATACTCAGTCGTGGGTCAGTGGTTTACATAGACCAGTCAGTACAGGCGCCTACACACAATCAAACACACACGCACCGTCTCACACAGACCAGTCAGCACAGACGCGTACACACAATTAAACACACACACGCCGGCTCTCACAGACCAGTCAGCACAGGCGCGTACACACAATCAAACACACACACCGTCTCACATAGACCAGTCAGCACAGACGCGTACACACAATCAAACACACACACCGTCTCACACAGACCAGTCAGCACAGACGCGTACACACAATCAAACACACACACCGTCTCATACAGACCAGTCAGCACAGACGCGTACACACAATCAAACACACACACCGTCTCACACAGATCAGTCAGCACAGGCGCGTACACACAATCAAACACACACACCGTCTCACACAGACCAGTCAGCACAGGCGCGCACACACAATCAAACACACACACTGTCTCACACAAGAATGAGCGTGGATTGAACATTCCAGGACATTGGAGAACCACAGAGAGATGACCTTTGTGGCAGTGTCTGCTTCCAACGCTTGCAGATTGCCCATAATCTTGTCCTGATAGGGCCAAGTGCACACATTCCATGCAACACTTTTCTCGTCTAGTTTGCCATTTGCACTCAACAGAACTCTACAGAATGTAACCATACAGGGTACATACCAAATGAACTAAAAACATAAACTTTCCTTGCATTGCCTAAAAAGAATGGTGCAGTTGAATGCAGTGATTTTAGAACAATAAGCGTAATGAGCCAGGTAACAAAAATCTTGCTAAAAGTTATACAAGGACGGATTCGGATTAAAATCAATATGGAATTAGAAGAACAACAATTTGGATTTTGGAAAAACAGTGGGACAAAAGAAGCCATATTCTGCATGAGGACATTAATCGAAAAGTACACAGAAGTAAACAAACCAATATATGACTGCTTCATAGGCTACACCAAAGCTTTTGATAGAGTACACCACAAACAACTTGTAGATTGCCTAAAAGAGATACATCTAGGTGATACAGACATACAACTAATCTGTAATTTATACTGGGAGCAAACAGCAATAATAAAATATAACAAAAAGAAACTCTACACCTATTGACATAAAAAGAGGAGTAATGAGTAAGACAGGGATGCATCCTATCCCAAACTTGTTCAATCAATACACTGAGCAAATCTTTAAAAAACATCATAGAGATGCCAGGCCTAAACATTAATGGAAAGATAATCAATAACCTAAGATATGCTGATGATACTGTTCTACTAGCAGAAAATCCTAAAGATCTACAACAATTACTTAATGAAATAAACATGACAAGCAAAAAATATGGATTATATATGAATATCAATAAGACTAAGACTATGATCATAAATAAAGATAACACTCAAAACCTACAAGTGAATAACAAAATTGAAGGAATAGACCTGGATACAGTTCAGAACTACAACTACCTTGGACATACTATAACCAGTGATGGAAAGTGTAAAACTGAAATAAACAAAAGAATAGGAATGGCAATAAGTAATTTTAATGTCACGAAGAACATACTAACATCAAAACAAATAACACCAGGGCTAAAACTAAAAATAGCAAAATGTTATATCTTCTCAACATTACAGTATGGTGCAGAAACATGGACATTAGACAAGAAAACAGAACAGAAAATTGAAGCCTTTGAAATGTGCATTTATAGAACAATATATAGAATTGGATGGAAAGAAAAGAAAACAAACGATGAAGTCTTAAAACAAAAATGAAAGAGAACTACTAAACACAATTCAAACAAGCCAAATGCGATTTTTTGGTCACGTTAAAAGACACATCAGCCTACTAAAAGTAATATTGGAAGGGAAAATACAAGGTAAAATAGGATGAGGCAGGCCAAGACTAACATGGACGAGTAGCTTCAAAAGATGGACAAGTCAGCCCATGACGACCTGCACTATCAAAGAAAGAGACAGAGTGGAATGGCGATCCATGGTAGCCAACCTTCAATGCGGAGACGGCACTCAATGATGACTCAACAGCATCTCGAGTACTTTAGTACTCAACATATTTGTTTGTTGTGTGTTGGAACCATAACCACTGCACACCGGACGAAATGTGCTCTGATCTCTTCGAGTCAATCCGCGGAGAATCCTGGTCCACGCGCACGAACTCCGTAACACGGGATCCACGATTTGGGTTAGTTTCTGATGTAGCCCGGGCAGCGGCCGTAGTTATGGCCTACTCTTTTCGATTTTAACTGTCAAGGGATCTTTAACGTGCGCGAGTGTACACGGGAAAACTTTCTGCCGTTATCGGAGACGGCTTGACATCGGATCTCACTACCCACCAAGAGACGGCTTGACATCGGATCTCACTACCCACCAAGAGACGGCTTGACATCAGATCTCACTACCCACCAAGAGACGGCTTGACATCAGATCTCACTACCCACCCAGAGACGGCTTGACATCAGATCTCACTACCCACCCAGAGACGGCTTGACATCAGATCTCACTACCCACCCAGAGACGGCTTGACAACAGATCTCTCTACCCAGAGACGGCTTGACATCGTGTCTCACTACCCAGAGACGACTTGACATCGTGTCTCACTACCCAGAGACGGTTTGACATTGTGTCTCACTACACAGAGACGGCTTGACATCGTGTCTCACTACCCAGAGACGGCTTGACATCGTGTCTCACTACCCAGAGACGGCTTGACATCGTGTCTCACTAGCCAGAGACGGCTTGACATCGTGTCTCACTAGCCAGAGACGGCTTGACATCGTGTCTCACTACCCAGAGACGACTTGACATCGTGTCTCACTACCCAGAGACGGCTTGACATCGTGTCTCACTAGCCAGAGACGGCTTGACATCGTGTCTCACTAGCCAGAGACGGCTTGACATCGTGTCTCACTAGCCAGAGACGGCTTGACATCGTGTCTCACTAGTCACAGACGGCTTGACATCGTGTCTCACTACCCAGAGACGGCTTGACATCGTGTCTCACTACCCAGAGACGGCTTGACATCGGTCCCACTAGTCAGAGACGGCTTGACATCGTGTCTCACTACCCAGAGACGTCTTGACATCGTGTCTCACTACCCAGAGACGGCTTGACATCGTGTCTCACTACCCAGAGACGGCTTGACATCGTGTCTCACTACCCAAAGACGGCTTGACATCGTGTCTCACTACCCAGAGACGGCTTGTCATCGTGTCTCACTACCCAGAGACGGCTTGACATCGTGTCTCACTACCCAGAGACGGCTTGACATCGTGTCTCACTACACAGAGACGGCTTCACATCGTGTCTCACTAGCCAGAGACGGCTTGACATCGTGTCTCACTAGCCAGAGACGGCTTGACATCGTGTCTCACTAGCCAGAGACGGCTTGACATCGTGTCTCACTAGCCAGAGACAGCTTGACATCGGGTCTCACTAGCCAGAGACGGCTTGACATCGTGTCTCACTACCCAGAGACGGCTTGACATCGTGTCTCACTAGCCAGAGACGGCGTGACATCGGGTCTCACTACCCAGAGACGGCTTGACATCGTGTTTCACTACCCAGAGACGGCTTGACATCGAATCTCACTACCCAGAGACGGCGTGACATCGGGTCTCACTAGCCAAGAATTCAGTGGAGGGTAACGTCATAAAGAAACAACAGATGAATTGTGTGTGTAAAGATCAGCACCGCCACTGGTGGGCTTTGAACCCGGGTCCACTCTGTCCTGAAGCCGAAGTGGTACACTAGACTAGCCAGCCCCGTTCGGACAACCCGTGCGATCTGGGCTACCGACGTTCGGACAACCCGTGCGATCTGAGCAGCCGACGTCCGGACAACCCGTGCGATCTGGGCTACCGACGTCCGGACAACCTGTGCGATCTGGGCAGCCGACGTTCGGACAACCCGTGCGATCTGGGCTACCGACGTTCGGACAACCCGTGCGATCTGGGCAGCCGACGTTCAGACAACCCGTGCGATCTGGGCTACCGACGTTCGGACAACCCGTGCGATCTGGGCTACTGAAGTTTGGACAACCCTTGCGATCTGAGCAGCCGACGTTCGGACAACCCGTGCGATCTGGGCTACTGAAGTTTGGACAACCCTTGCGATCTGGGCTACCGATGTTCGGACAACCCGTGTTCGATTCCCGCTGGTAGCAGTGTGAGTTGCACTCGTTTTTAGAGAAAAAAAAAATAACACCCCCCCCCCCCCCGCAGTCGACCCAGCCGCTGGTAGAAATGAATACCAGGGTTGTAGTTTTCTGGGAAGGTAAGGAATGTAGCCTCGCATCGTGAGCTTCGATACTTCAAGCGACACTATCCAGAAGTCTCCGAACACTTCTGGATAGCCGCCGAGGACATTGGGATGAAAACTCGCGTGTTAAGACGCCGATTCAGGTCTCGTACTTGACCTTGACCTTTATATACATTTCGGGGACTGATTGGTCTAGAGGCCGTCGTTTTGCCTCGAGGAGGCATGTCATAAAGCAAACTTCAACATGTCGTGAAGCAAACTTCAACATGTCATGAAGCAACCTTCAACATGTCATGACGCCAGAGAGGTTGTGGGTTCAAATCCTGGCTACACCGGTTGGGATTTTTATTTGTGATTTCTCTCTGCGGCAACCACCCCTGGTCTCAGCAGCGAGGCTCGGCTTGAAACGTCAATTACTCATCGACGGAAAAAAAAAAATATGAGTACCTCCGATGTCGGAGTTATCTGCCTTTGCGGCGAGGGACCCATGTGTACACGGCAGCCAGGGAAAAATGGATTAACACGCAAAATTCAGTTCCTAATCTATATGGACTTCGTCAGAGTTCAAAGCTGGTGAACGAAAAAAAAATATATATGTACATTTTTTTATTCTGCCAACTCAAATACATCTTCCCTATTTAATATTTTATTTTTTATTTTCACTTTTTTAAAAGATCTTTGATGGCGCCCCTAAGCACATGGTGCGCCCCAGGCTTTTGCCGGAGTTGGTGATACATTGAGCGGGCCCTGGATGGAGACTAGAGGAGACAGATGTGGGTGTTATAAATCATAACTAACGATGTTGGTTATTGTCCAGAACTGAAGGAATGAAAGAATTTGTGTCGACAAGTGAATAGCCGGAAATGACATCGTGGGATCAAAGCAAAAAAAAAAACCTCAACATGTCATGAAGCAAACTTCAATATGTCATGGAGCAAACTACAACATGTCATGAAGCAAACTTCAACATGTCATGAAGCAAACCTCAACATGTCATGAAGCAAACTTCAATATGTCATGAAGCAAACTTCAACATGTCATGAAGCAAACCTCAACATGTCATGAAGCAAACCTCAACATGTCATGAAGCAAACTTCAACATGTCATGAAGCAAACCTCAACATATCATGAAGCAAACTTCAACATGTCATGAAGCAACTTCAACATGTCATGAAGCAAACTTCAACATGTCATGAAGCAAACTTCAACATGTCATGAAGCAAACCTCAACATGTCATGAAGCAAACCTCAACATGTCATGAAGCAAACTTCAACATGTCATGAAGCAAACTTCAACATGTCATGAAGCAAACCTCAACATGTCATGAAGCAAACTTCAACATGTCATGAAGCAAACTTCAACATGTCATGAAGCAAACTTCAACATGTCATGAAGCAAACTTCAACATGTCATGAAGCAAACTTCAACACCACCAAAGCGGTCCAGGTTTCCAACCGCACCACTGGCAGTACAAACCTGTCGACATGGAATCCACAGTTTCTCTGTGGTGGGGACATTTCCTGGTCTCTCTCTCTAGTGAGATCCGTGTCGCTCAAATAACAGCAGGAGGCCTAGTGTGAAGTCGCGCACATTAATGAACCATCAGTTGTCAGCTATAAGTCATCTCCAACGAACATAGACATCTCAACACAAGCCCTTCCAACACACAACCCCCCACCCCGCCAGTGAGAGAACGTGGACCAATCATGGTCCAGGGAATCGATATATCCAAATTCTGGCAGACAAATCATTCATGACTCCGACACAAGATCGATACCAAAACTTGATGCACAATCTGATCCCGCCCAGTTCCGTGTCCTTGTTGAAAAGAAAGTATTTATTTCATCTCTGACCACCCATCGATCGCTCCTGTGTGTGTCAGGCACCACTTTACCCTACTCCAGCCTAGATCGCTTTCCCCAACATTCGCCCTATCCTCACACGATGACAACACAACATGTAACGATACATTCCTCCTAATCAGATTACACCAGGAGCGCCCGCCCCTCACCAGCACGGCCGACAAACAACAGACTCTAATACGATCTTCTGTCGGTCCCCTCTCACTGTTCCCATCATTCATTCCTTGTACCTCCCTCGTTCTGTCAATCAATCTGATATCTTCCGCTGCTCTCACGATTTGTCTGTACATCCGCCAGGTACTAGTGATATACATGTACACGCGCGTACGCCTATCACAACAGTTTCTCATTGAGACTTTAGTTGATATGCTGCTTTGTGTCTTTATATATATATATATGGCCTTTGTCGTCTTGATAGACGGTCGGTAGCAAGCAATCATGATAAGTCAGTAGTTTGGTAAAGCATTAGTGTCTCATACTGGGTGCTGCTTTAATGAACATCTGTTCTCGTGACTGAATTTGCCTGAACAGACAGATCCATCCACAGAACGAGCAAGGTGTACCCGCGGTTCCCGGCCTTGTCTCCTTCCTCTTGGAGCTGACATTTCTCCTTGCTTGCTATGCCTGGGCCAATAATATGGAGATAATGCTTTGCTAACAACATGTTGTAGAAAGACAAGATCTTTACAGTACAAGAAAATACACAAACTTCTTTTCTATCTAACATGTTAGCACTGGTATCACATCAACATGTTAGCACTGGTATCACATCAACATGTTAGCACTGGTATCACACAGGAGTTGGACAATCCAAGTTGTGTTGGTTTACTGAGAACTTTGGTTCTCCTGATATCCGTCACTGTCACAAGCTTGAACTACTAAAATAGCATTCATCGATAAATATAGGCTTTAGTTGAAACATGTGAGGTGCGGTGTCACGAAATGGAACCACTTCCACACAATATCCATGTTAAGAATGAGTGGAATGTCCAAAGCTCAGGGCATCTTCATCTACAGATGCTGGACACTTTCTAAGGTGAGAGCTAAAATGTCACTTTAAACAGTCGTGTTTCTCAAGGAATAACTAACTGACTAATTGACTGATTGACTGACTAACTGACTGACTGACTAACTAACTGACTGTCTGACTGTCTGACTGACTGACTAACTGATCGTCTGACTGACTAACTGACTGACTAACTGAACGACTGACTACCTAACTGAACGACTGACTAACTGACTGACTGACTAACTAACTGATCAACTAACTAACCGACTGACTAACTAACTAACGGACTGACTAACTAACTGACTGACTAACTAATTGACTGACTAACCAACTGACTGACTAACTAACCGATTGACTGACTGACTAACTAACTAACTGACTGACTAACTAACTGACGAACTGATTGACTAACTAACTGACTGACTGACTAACTAAATAACTGATTGACTAACTAACTGACTGACTGATTAACTAACTAACTAACTAACTAACTAACTAGCTAACTAACTAACTGACTAAGTGATTGACTAACTGACTGACTGACTAACTAACTGACTAACTGATTGGCTAACTAACTGACTGACTGACTAACTGACTGACTAACTGACTGTCTGACTATCTGACTGACTGACTAACTGACTGACTAACTGAACGACTGATTACCTAACTGACCGACTGACTGACTGACTAACTAACTGATCAACTAACTAACCGACTGACTAACTAACTAACTGACTGACTAACTAACTGACTAATTAACTAACTGACTAACTGATTGACTAACTAACTGACAGACTAACTAACTAACTGACTGACTGACTAACTAACTAACTGACTGACTAACTAACAGATTGACTGACTGCCTGACTAACTAACTAACTGACTGACTAATTAACTGACTGACTAACTAACTGACTAACTGATTGACTAACTAACTGACTGACTGACTAACTAACTAACTAACTAACTAACTAACTAACTAACTAACTAACTAACTAACTAACTAACTAACTAACTAACTAACTAACTAACTAACTAACTAACTAACTAACTAACTAACTAACTAACTAACTAACTAACTAACTAACTGACTGACTAACTAACTGACTGACTAACTAACTGACTAACTGATTAACTAACTAACTGACTGACTGATTAACTAACTGACTGACTGACTAACTGATTGACTAACTAACTAACTGACTGACTAACTAACTGACTGACTAACTGACTAACTAACTAACTGACTGACTGACTGACTGACTGACTAACTAACTGACTGACTGACTGACTGACTGACTCACTGACTAACTAACTGACTGACTGACTAACTGACTGACTAACTAACTGACCGACAGGTTTACTGTCTGACCAACTCCGTCGAAACGTCAAGAAAGTATAATCTCCACGCATACTTCAGAGTCACCTCGGTCTGGCCCAGGCAGTTACAGCCTCACTCGATGTAATTACAACTCTCGCACTTGACAATTCTTCTTCCTGATTTAATTTAACTTTGAAATGACGAGTCATAAGGACAATTCTTGTTGGTAGCTTGCTTCCCCTGCTGACCGTCATCACGTGGGTAGGTCATGTGATACAAGAAATGGAGAGACATCTTCCCTGCTAACTGTCTGACCTCTCTTCCCAGTGATGCGAGCACCTGTATCGATCGGCAAACTCGTCAATTATAAAATACCTCGCGCTGGCCTCGTGTATTAAGTGAGCACTGATTGGTGCTATATTTGTAGCCTGTGATTGGAACATTCATTCCCAGCCGGTACTGGGTCATTCACTTCAAGCCGGTTAGTGGGGCATTCACTTCTAGCCAGTTAGTGGAGCACTCACTTCTAGCCGGTTAGTGGGGCATTCACTTCTAGCCGGTTACTGGGGCATTCACTTCTAGCCGGTTAGTGAAGCATTCACTTCTAGCCGGTTAGTGGAGTATTCACTTGTAGCCTGTTAGTGCAGCATTCACTTCTAACCGGTTACTGGGGCATTCACTTCTAGCCAGTTAGTGGGGTATTCACTTCTAGCCGTTAGTAGGGTATTCATTTCTAGCCGGTTAGTGGGGCATTCACTTCTAGCCCTCAGATTTTGGGCATTCACTTCATATATTTGATTTCTGAAGCACAGAGATGACAAGATGTCTAAATCGTCGACAGATTGTTCACTTGATGTGAACAACTGCAACAGTTTCAGCAGCCAAACTGACCATTCTCACAGGAGAAGTACATTTATCGTTTCCCTCTTTCATATATCCAAACATTTCTCTGTCAAAGCGAACGCTTCCTATTTAAACTATTTTAATTCATTTTCGTAGAACAGACAGTGAAAACATTGCAGGCAAATGTGAGAGCCCCATCTCAGCCATTAACAAACACCCACCACTACCACAAACACCCCATCATAGCCACAAACACCCCACCATTGCCACAAACATCCCACCATTGCCACAAACATCCCACCATAGCCACAACACCCCACCATTGCCAAAAACACTCCACCACAACAGAATAGGACTTGAGGACAAGAGAATAGGACTTGAGGACAAGAGAATAGGATGTGAGGTCAAGAGAATAGGACTTGAGGACAAGAGAAAGGACTTGAGGACAAGAGAAAGGATTTGAGGACAAGAGAAAAGGACTTGAGGACAAGAGAATATGACTTGAGGACAAAAGAAAAGGACTTGAGGACAAGAGAATAGGATTTGAAGACTAGAGAATAGGACTTGAGGACAAGAGAATAGGACTTGAGGACAAGAGAATAGGACTTGAGGACAATAGAATAGGACTTGAGGACAAGAGAAAGGACTTGAGGACAAGAGAAAGGATTTGAGGACAAGAGAAAAGGACTTGAGGACAAGAGAATATGACTTGAGGACAAAAGAAAAGGACTTGAGGACAAGAGAATAGGATTTGAAGACTAGAGAATAGGACTTGAGGACAAGAGAATAGGACTTGAGGACAAGAGAATAGGACTTGAGGACAATAGAATAGGACAATCTGGGAAACTGTCGATCAAAGATGAGATACAATCTGGGAAATGTCGATCAAAGAAGAGATACAATCTGGGAAAATGTCGATCAAAGAAGAGATACAATCTGGAAAATGTCGATCAAAGAAGAGATACAATCTGGGAAACTGTCGATTAAAGAAGAGATACAATCTGGGAAACTGTCGATCAAAGAAGAGATACAATCTGGGAAATCCGAAACAGGCGAGCGAGCTAAGGCAGCAAGGAATTTAAGAAATCTTGAAAAAATATGGAAATATACAATTATCAGAAGAAAAAAAAATATGTATGTATATCATAGGACATTATTCAAAGCAAAAACATGAACTCTAACTTATTATGTAGGCGAGAGCTGTGGAACAAATGTAGAAGTAGAGAATAAACAAGAGGCGGCAGAAAACAAATGTGTGAGAACAATAAGTGTTTTCTCAATGAAATGAGTTTAAGACTAGTGCAGACGGGTAAAATAAGAAAAATATTGCAGATGTCAACGGCGTAGAAGGTATAAGAAAAGAAGCGAGGCAGACCATGAGAGAGAAAAAATATTTAAAAAATAAGAAAAGTGTGGCTAAGAGAGGCAAGGAGAGCAGACATCGACTCTCTTAGTGAGATTAAGAGAAGCCCTCCCGGCAGAGATTTTATAGCCATGAACACAACGGGCCCTGTGTGATGTTGGACCCCCCACCCTGTCCTTTCATCAAAGCACAAGGACGTAAGAGCAGCCAACGTGTCCCACAAACAAACAACTTCCCGTGCCCTCGAACGTGACCACGCATCCATTGATTGAGATTGCAAGAAGTTTCCGTCATGGAAATACACAAATAATCAAATGGCTGCTGTCGTTACTTGAATGTGAAACAAAAAAAGATATCTACGTGGTGTCACTAAATAACCCATCCACTTTCTCTCTCTCTCTCTCTCTCTCTCTCTCTCTCTCTCTCATTACCATTATTGGCGTCTCCCTGCATCGAAACTTGGCTATCTTAAAATCCCTTTCCGCCCCGTCACTTGTCTTGGCGGTGCTCGCTGCCCTTATCCTGTCCCTCGCTTAATTTTGTCAGTTTACTTTAATCTTGTCTGTCCACTTTAATCTTATCAGTCCACTTTATTCTTGTCAGCCCACCTTAATCTTCTCAGTCCACTTTAATCTTGTCAGCCCAATATTAATTTTTGCCTCTTGCCTTGGCAGTGCACGCTATCGTAATTCTCGTGTCCATCTCTTAATCTTGTCTATCCACTTTAATCTGTCTCCGCCACGCTCAACTTATTTACATTACCCCTCCAATATGGCTTCCAATAATACACGGTGTCTCTCAACATCTCTATCAGTTTGTCCTGTTTGAATTGTTTTCCAAATTGCTTTCCTATTTTCACCTGTATCAAGACGTAACTGGCAGCCGCGATAGCTCAGTGGTTAGTGAACTGGACTAGAAAGGACAAGAGGTAGGGTTCGATCCAACCGACGGCTTCCGGGTTCACTCAGCCTTAAAAGGACAACGGATTTTTTTCTGGAAAAGTAAAGCGGCACGGGCGTAATACCGACCACATTACCCCAAAAATCATGTGGCAAAGGTTTGTAAAAATGACGGTCACTAACACCATATTCCCTATACGTCACTTGGCGTGACGGGGCCTCTTTACTTGACTTACAAGAAGGAACTATTTGGTCTCTACACTGCCAACCCAGCACTTCTCATTCTTATATCAATCCATATTTCTATTGTTTTCAGTTCCTTTTGGTTTCCATGAATATTGAGTCGATACAGCAACAGTTCTGTTATTTGATCTGATGAGAGTATGTTTGTATGTTGCTAAAACCCACTTTGCCATTCCTATTATTTTGTTTATCTCTGTCAGAATGTTTCTGTCACTGGCTATCTCTGTCTGAATGTTTCTGTCACTGGCTATCTCTGTCTGAATGTTTCTGTCACTGGCTATCTCTGTCTGAATGTTTCTGTCACTGGCTATCTCTGTCTGAATGTTTCTGTCACTGGCTATCTCTGTCTGAATGTTTCTGTCACTGGCTATCTCTGTCTGAATGTTTCTGTCACTGGCTATCTCTGTCTGAATGTTTCTGTCACTGGCTATCTCTGTCTGAATGTTTCCCCACAGCAGCAGAGCTGGAAGCTGACAGCAGCAGAGATGGAAGCTGTCAGCAACCCACAGCATCAGAGCTGGAAGCTGTCAGCAACTCCACAGCAGCAGAGATGGAAGCTGTCAGCAACCCCACAGCAGCAGAGATGGAAGCTGTCAGCAACCCACAGCATCAGAGCTGGAAGCTGTCAGCAACTCCACAGCAGCAGAGATGGAAGCTGTCAGCAACCCCACAGCAGCAGAGATGGAAGCTGTCAGCAACCCACAGCATCAGAGCTGGAAGCTGTCAGCAACCCCACAGCAGCAGAGATGGAAGCTGTCAGCAACCCACAGCATCAGAGCTGGAAGCTGTCAGCAACCCCACAGCAGCAGAGATGGAAGCTGTCAGCAACCCCACAGCAGCAGAGCTGGAAGCTGTCAGCAACCCACAGCATCAGAGCTGGAAGCTGTCAGCAACCCCACAGCAGCAGAGATGGAAGCTGTCAGAAATCCACAGCATCAGAGCTGGAAGCTGTCAGCAACCCCACAGCAGCAGAGATGGAAGCTGTGAGCTGGAA
This sequence comes from Megaustenia siamemsis, assembly GCA_032433765.1. Classification (NCBI taxonomy): domain Eukaryota; kingdom Metazoa; phylum Mollusca; class Gastropoda; order Stylommatophora; family Ariophantidae; genus Megaustenia; species Megaustenia siamemsis. Next base: position 13,751,844 of record JAVIAB010000139.1, on the reverse strand, counting down.
GCTGTCAGCAACCCACAGCATCAGAGCTGGAAGCTGTCAGCAACCCACAGCATCAGAGCTGGAAGCTGTCAGCAACCCCACAGCAGCAGAGCTGGAAGCTGTCAGCAACCCACAGCAGCAGAGGTGGAAGCTGTCACCAACCCACAGATTCCCACCAGGATCGGTGAACCAGAACGATCCAGACCCTACTCCACCTCTTCGCGGTACCTCCAGAAACATACTAATCTGTCTAGTCTGGCCAATCGAGTAGGGATCGAAGAGGGAAGACAACCCGGTACTCAAAATAACATGCTGAAGCCGGATGTCTTGGGCCGAAAGGCACAAATATCACAGTTCTACTGCAAACTACAACACACGGTATCACGGCCCACTTAAAGTCCTTCTACTGACGGATAATGAAGATGACAATTAATTGCGTTAGATTCATGGGGTGAACGACAGAAAGAAAGAATTGACATTAAGTCTGGTCTCAAGAGCAGGTAACTGTGGGCGATTCTGACGTCACGCTACTCCAGCCCACAATTCTCTGACATGCCAACTTCCGGAATGTCATGCGCAGATCTGCGCTGTGTAGTTACATGGATTCTAAATGTCACATTGTGTGTGCGCTATTAATGAGTGTGTGTGGGGGCGGAGGGAGAGATCGATCTAGTGCCTGTTTTCTAAGAATGTGCACATGAAGGTAGAGATACCATAGCAACTCGGTTGACCTTTACCAGTCCTCGCGGAAGCCCGTGCTCTCATAGACCACGTTCCAAAGATTTTAAACCTTGCTCTCGATGTAAGGCTGTTATCGATGTAAAGCTGCTGTCGATTTAAGGCTTTTGTCAATATAAAGCTGCTGTCTATGTAAAGCTGTTGTCGATGCAAGGCTGTTGTCGATGTACACACACACACAAAATGGGAGTCTCGTCCCAGGAGGACTCACTCATACACACACCATGTTTTAGCAGGACTCACTCATACACACACCATGTTTTAGCAGGACTCACTCATACACACACCATGTTTTAGCAGGACTCACTCATACACACACCATGTTTTAGCAGGACTCACTCATACACACACCATGTTTTAGCAGGACTCACTCATACACACACCATGTTTTAGCAGGACTCACTCATACACACACCATGTTTTAGCAGGACTCACTCATACACACACCATGTTTTAGCAGGACTCACTCATACACACAAAATGTTTTAGCAGGACTCAATCTGTGACCCCATGCTCTAATACTGACTCGCTCCTGGAATCCCCAAAACCTACAAAGACCAGCTCGCCGACTCCGTGTTATAGCAGATCCCATTTCCTACCATGACCAACTCGGCGACCCCGTGTTCTACCACGACACTCTCGGCGACCCTATGTCCTTGCTGACCGACAGATAACCCGTTTTAACATTGCCCATCCAAGAGGGTTAAACTCTTTTTACTCTTTCTTTTACTTCTTCTCGTATCTCCTTCCTTTCTTTACCTCTTCTCGTATCTCCTTCCTTTCTTTACCTCTTCTCGTGTCTCCTTCCTTTCTTTTACCTCTTACCGTATCTCCTTCCCTTCTTTACCTCTTCTCGTATCTCCTTCCTTTATTTTACCTCTTCTCGTGCCTCCATCCTTTCTTTTACCTCTTTTCGTACCTCCTTCCTTTCTTTACCTCTTCTCGCATCACCTTCCTTTCTTTTAGCTCTTCTCGTATCTGCTTCCTTTCTTTACCTCTTCTCGTATCTCCTTCCTTTCTTTTACTTCTTCACGTATCTCCTCCCTTTCCTTACCTCTTCTCACATCTCCTTCCTTTCTTTACCTCTTCTCGCATCACCTTCCTTTCTTTTAGCTCTTCTCGTATCTCCTTCCTTCCTTTTACTTCTTCACGTATCTCCTGCCTTTCTTCCCTCTTGTATTCTCGTATCTCCTTCCTTTCTTTTATCTCTTCTTGTATATTCTTCCTTTCTTCCCTCTTGTATTCTCGTATCTCCTTCCTTTCTTCCCTTTTGTATTCTCGTATCTCCTCCCTTTCTCCCCTCTTGTATTTTTGTATCCCCTTCCTTTCTTCCCTCTTGTATTCTCGTATCTCCTTCCTTTCTTTTACCTCTTCTTGTATATTCTTCCTTTCTTCCCTCTTGTATTCTCGTATCACCTTCCTTTCTTCCCTCTTGCCACACCTGCTCTCTTTTTTTTTTATAGAGGACCCTTACTTTGTTTGGCTCTTGGATCTTTTTTGGTCCCCAGGAGCCTATCTGGCCTATTGACCATTTATCATGTAACCTCAGGCACTTAGGCACTGGTCACTTCCTCTACCGATCATTCCTTCGAATGGCCATTTTCATGTAGATAAGTACAGTAATCCCTCAGTTATCACGGTTAATATGGATCAGAACCGGCCGCGATAAGTGAAAAACCGAGAAGTAGTGTCACCCTCTCAATTTTAACATACCTACATTTTTCTGCGTATGTATAATATCAATAAGTGTCTACGAAACAATATAAGTGCATATGTTATCATTAGAACATTAAAGAATAGTTTCAAACATGTAAATAAAATATTAATAGTATAAATAACAGACATAAAATAATGCATAAATGATATAAATACGCCATCATTCCTCAATTTGGAATGTTTGAACAATCCGCAATGTACCGAGGCCGCGATAAATGAACCGCGAAGTAGCGAGGGATGACTGTACTTGATTCTTGTGTGTGGTTTTGTATTTATATTTGTTCATATGTACCCGATGAAAGCTTTTGCTGACACGTTGTAGCTTGTATCGTCTCACCTTAGGTTCAGCTGTTTAGTACAATTTCATTAGATACATTAAGTTTGTTTCGTCTCAACTTAGATTCAGCTGTTTAATACCATTTCATTTGATACATTAAGTTTGTATCGTCTCAACTTAGATTCAGCTGTTTAATACCATTTCATTTGATACATTAAGGGTTTATGACTTTGCGATTTAAAAAAATTAAATTTGGTGTAGACCGCATGCGCGCAGTGAGTTGTGTACTCAATAAACATCAAAACTTTGCATGTGTGTGAGTGCGTAAAGGCTGGTAGGCTACCACAGTCCGTTAACCCTAACCCACTTTTTAAAATAAATTGTCATCCCTTACTACTCATGTTTCGTCTTCATGATGCGACTTTACTATCTGATGTATATTGTGGACCGTACATCACTTTACTATCTGATGTATATTGTGGACCGTACATCACTTTACTATCTGATGTATATTGTGGACCGTACATCACTTTACTATCTGATGTATATTGTGGACCGTACATCACTTTACTATCTGATGTGTATTGTGGACCGTACATCACTTTACTATCTGATGTATGTTGTGGACCGTACATCACTTTACTATCTGATGTATGTTGTGGACCGTACATCACTTTACTATCTGATGTATATTGTGGACCGTACATCACTTTACTATCTGATGTATGTTGTGGACCGTACATCACTTTACTATCTGATGTATATTGTGGACCGTACATCACTTTACTATCTGATATATATTGTTGACCGTACACCACTTTACTGTTGGATGTGAACTGTGTGCCTTTCACATCTTGACGCGCGTGCTAATCGACCATTCCACCCAAACATCCTTGCCTGTTGAGAACGCCTCTGCTATTAGAAAACTTATCACAAAAACAATAATCGATACAGCGCTCACGATGTTATGTCCACGTAACTGAACATTCCTTTATCAACAGCCAAATCGATGAAACAAAACAAGAATAACTTCCCCAACATTTGGCTAAACATTGCATCAAAAAGAGCGCGTAGCTAAACCTCCAATCAAAAACATCTCAATAGATGCAACAAACAATCAATTCGTATCCGTGCTTAATTAAAAATCCACTCCTAAACAGCGCTTGATTTCGTCATGAGATAACTCAAACGTCCTCTCAAATGTGAGCCAAATTCAATTTCCTGGCCTGCAGGAGTTTTCTCTCTCTTCTCACAGATGTCCTGGCCAATGTAAACAACATCGCACAACTGGTAGGTAGGGCGGGGTGGACTGATTGTAACATCCTTCAAAGTAAAGTAGCTATAAGTGTCCACAGACCTTATCTTCGTTCCCTGTTGTTGATGTGTGAGCTTCTCTTGGTTCCCTGTAGCTGATGTGTGTGCTTCTCTTGGTTCCCTGTTGTTGATGTGTGAGCTTCTCTTGGTTCCCTGTAGTTGATGTGTGTGCTTCTCTTGGTTCCCTGTTGTTGATGTGCTCACACAGATTCAGGAAACTAGCACATGCGCAATATTATCACATCTGAACCACATATTATCACATTTCAGCTACATGTTACCACATCTCAACTACATGTTACCACATCTCAACCACATATTATCACATCTCAACCACATATTACCACATCTCAACTACACATCATCACATCTCAACCACATATTACCACATCTCAACCACATATTACCACATCTCAACCACATATTACCACATCTCAACCACATATTACCACATCTCAACCACATATTATCACATCTCAACCACATATTATCACATCTCAACCATACATTATCACAGCGCTATCTTGTAATGGTCATCCCACGAGTCGTAATTTCTTTCAAAATCGCCATCACCGGGACCCTGACCTCGAGGTTGCTGTGACACCAAGTCTACGCTATGGACGCCTACTTTTTACGGTTACGTTTTTATTTTTCACATAAACCGATCGCAGACGTTTTTTTCCCGCATCCACAAAATGATTGGTTGATATTTTGAAATTCTAAGGGAAATTGAACGCGCTACACTACTTTTGGTCACGGCTAGTAGGAATGTAAAACGTCATGGCGGGCACTGTGATGGGAAAGTTATGGCACCACAACATCTTTCTGAATAAGTTTTAGTAGAATCTGGTAGCAGGTAGCCACCGTTGGTTATTAAAGCGGCAGTAAGCGGTAGTAAGTAGTGGTAGTAGTAGTGGTAGTAGCAGTAGTAGTGGTAGTAGCAGTAGTAGTGGTAGTAGTAGTGGTAGTAGCAGTAGTAGTGGTAGTAGTAGTGGTAGTAGTGGTAGTAGCAGTAGTAGTGGTAGTAGCAGTAGTAGCAGTAGTAGTAGTAGTAGTGGTAGTAATAGTGGTAGTAGTAGTGGTAGTAGTAGTGGTAATAGTGGTATTAGTGGTAGCGGCAGTTGTGGTAATAGTATTAGTTGTCTTAGTAGTAGTGGTGGTAGTAGTAGTGGTAGTAGTAGTAGTTGTAATAGTAGTGGTAGTAGTAGTGGTAGTAGTGGTAGTAGTAGTGGTAGTGGTAGTAGTGGTGGTAGTAGTGGTAGTAGTAGTGGTAGTAGCAGTGTAGTGGTAGTAATGGTAGTAGCAGTAGTAGTAGTAGTAGTAGTGGTAGTAGTAGTGGTAGTAGTAGTGGTAGTAGTAGTGGTAGTAGTAGTGGTAATAGTGGTAGTAGTGGTAGCGGCAGTTGTGGTAATAGTATTAGTTGTCTTAGTAGTAGTGGTGGTAGTAGTAGTGGTAGTAGTAGTGGTAGTAGTGGTGGTAGTAGTGGTAGTAGTAGTAGTAGTGGTAATAGTAGTGGTAGTAGTAGTGGTAGTAGTAGTGGTAGTAGTAGTGGTAGTAGTAGTGGTAGTAGTAGTGGTAGTAGTAGTGGTAATAGTGGTAGTAGTGGTAGCGGCAGTTGTGGTAATAGTATTAGTTGTCTTAGTAGTAGTGGTGGTAGTAGTAGTGGTAGTAGTAGTGGTAGTAGTGGTAGTAGTAGTAGTAGTGGTAATAGTAGTGGTAGTAGTAGTGTAGTAGTAGTGGTAGTAGTAGTGGTAGTAGTAGTGGTAGTAGTAGTGGTAATAGTGGTAGTAGTGGTAGCGGCAGTTGTGGTAATAGTATTAGTTGTCTTAGTAGTAGTGGTGGTAGTAGTAGCCGTGGTAGTAGTAGTAATATTATTGGTAATATCACTATCAGCACCACCACAATCAACACTACCATCATCACCACCATCATCACTATTACTATAACCAACAAGAAATTATTATTTATAGTCCCCCTTGCAACTGAAATATGTTTAAAACAGAACTAGATGAGGGCTACTTGTATTTCATGAAACAAAAAAACACCATCACTTTCTTGAATCGGCAATGTTTCCAACAAAAATGTGGACAAGATTGATGACTGTAACGGCCTGTCTGACGTTGGTAGTTGACAGTTATGCCGAAGGCAAAAACATCATGCCCTGTGTGTCAATCGGTGAATCTGTATTGTTGGACGTCTCAAAGAAAGAGAGAGATAGAGCACACATGTTCAGTTAGGTGGAGGTTATACGTATTAGCCAGTGACAGGTTCAATTATTGACAGGGTTCATCTAGTGACAGGTTCAGCTAGTGATCGGTTCAACTAGTGACAGGTTCAGCTGTAAGCAAAAATATTAGTGTGAGATCTGGCCAGTATAAACGACAAGAGATTGCCTGAAACAGCAGTAACTTCACAGAAAACCTCCACACAGCTCAAGATGTTACGTCACTCTTGCTCTCTCTGCATGTCTGTCTATCACCGGGTTGAAATGAAACCAAACTGTTACCAGAATAGTTTATACAGATTCTCCCTATCCGAAAATAACAAACAAGTAAACATCATACTGAAGAAGACACTTTGACAGAAACCTTTTTAATGCATATTACTCTATTATTATCAAACACAAATAATGTTCTATATAGGGAGTTTCTTTGATATGCAACGTGAATGTACGAACGGTCAGAAATAAGTTCAGCGATGACAAGGGAAACATTTCTGACAACTTTTATGGGCTACTTATTCCTAAGTCAGAAAGGAACATCAATATCTTGGTTTGAGGACATAGGTACAAGACAGGCGGCGGGTAGGTAGCAAGGAGCAGGGTGGCGATATGAGAAGCTAAAACACAAGTCATCAAAGTGAAAGCGGAGACGTCAACAAATAAAATGACGTCAGTAAGTTGAAAACGATCACGGAAATGTCGTTTCATAAAACGCACTAGACTTTGTCCTACAGTTAAGTCAGTCTGTCTGTCTGGTATATCTTGCTCTAGTGTTAAGCTTGTCTGTATGGTAGGTCTTGCTCTAACGTTAAGTCTGTCTGTATGGTAGGTCTTGCTCTAGCGTTAAGTCTGTCTGTATGGTAGGTCTTGCTCTAACGTTAAGTCTGTCTGTATGGTAGGTCTTGCTCTAACGTTAAGTCTGTCTGTATGGTATGTCTTGCTCTAACGTTAAGTCTGTCTGTATGGTAGGTCTTGCTCTAGCGTTAAGACCGTCTGTCTGGTAGGTCTTGCTCTAACGTTAAGTCTGTCTGTATGGTAGGTCTTGCTCTAGTGTTAAGTTTGTCTGTCTGGTAGATCTTGCTCTAGTGTTAAGTTTGTCTGTCTGGTAGATCTTGCTCTAGCGTTAAGTTTGTCTGTCTGGTAGATCTTGCTCTAGCGTTAAGTTTGTATGTCTGGTAGATCTTGCTCTAGTGTTAAGTTTGTCTGTCTGGTAGATCTTGCTCTAGCGTTAAGTTTGTCTATCTGGTAGATCTTGCTCTAGCGTTAAGTTTGTCTGTCTGGTAGATCTTGCTCTAGCGTTAAGTTTGTCTGTCTGGTAGATCTTGCTCTAGCGTTAAGTTTGTCTGTCTGGTAGATCTTGCTCTAGTGTTAAGTTTGTCTGTCTGGTAGATCTTGCTCTAGTGTTAAGTTTGTCTGTCTGGTAGATCTTGCTCTAGCGTTAAGTTTGTCTGTCTGGTAGATCTTGCTCTAGCGTTAAGTTTGTCTGTCTGGTAGATCTTGCTCTAGCGTTAAGTTTGTCTGTCTGGTAGATCTTGCTCTAGCGTTAAGTTTGTCTGTCTGGTAGATCTTGCTCTAGTGTTAGTTTGTCTGTCTGGTAGATCTTGCTCTAGTGTTAAGTTTGTCTGTCTGGTAGATCTTGCTCTAGCGTTAAGTTTGTCTGTCTGGTAGATCTTGCTCTAGCGTTAAGTTTGTCTGTCTGGTAGATCTTGCTCTAGCGTTAAGTTTGTCTGTCTGGTAGATCTTGCTCTAGCGTTAAGTTTGTCTGTCTGGTAGATCTTGCTCTAGTGTTAAGTTTGTCTGTCTGGTAGATCTTGCTCTAGCGTTAAGTTTGTCTGTCTGGTAGATCTTGCTCTAGCGTTAAGACCGTCTGTCTGGTAGGTCTTGCTCTAGCGTTAAGTTTGTCTGTCTGGTAGGTCTTGCTCTAGCGTTAAGTTTGTCTGTCTGGTAGGTCTTGCTCTAGCGTTAAGTCTGTCTGTCTGGTAGATCTTGCTCTAGCGTTAAGTTTGTCTGTCTGGTAGGTCTTGCTCTAGCGTTAAGTCTGTCTGGTACATCTTGTTCTAGCGTTAAGTCTGTCTGTTTGGTAGATGACATCGTCCCATCGTCAGATCTCTCTGTCCGGCCGATGACATTGTCATATCGTTGTCTGTCTGTCTGGCCGATGACACTGTCACATCGTTGTCTGTCTGTCTGGACGATGACATTGTCCCATCGCTAAGTCTGTCTGTCTGGCCGATGACATTGTCCCATCGCTAAGTCTGTCTGTCTGGCCGATACAACACACACACGCACACGCACACACACACACACACAGAGAATACAACCAGAAACACACACACTCACATACATTATAAGCAGAAACACACACAGAGACTACAACCATAAACACACACACACATACAGACTACAACCACAAACACACACTCACAGAGACTACAAGAAGGACACGATCGCCTACGCCAACCGGTATGGCACAGATGATCACGAGATATCACAGGCCTGCATACATCTATAGTAATACTATGTTACAATGAATACCATAGATGTATGCAGCCCTGTGATATCTCGTCTCTCCCACATTTGGCTTGCACTCTTCCAGCTATAGCCAGACGCCATCAACTTCTCAGCTTTAATTTCTTGCCAGTTTGAACATTTTTTTTTCAAATTTCAATTATCCACTTCCTTTGTGACTTCAACTCAAAGAGATATTTAGCTCAACTGTTAACATAATAATTTGCTTTCACAATCAGCCCCCTCAATATATTATTCTGTACGTGTTTATTACAATTATCCTTTTCCCCTGTTTTGTTATTGACTACAATTGTACTTCTGTTATTAAGTCTGGAGTTCTATAATTCGCTTCAACGGTTGCTATTATCTCTACTTTGTTTGAGCCTAACAACTGACGTTAACTTTAACGCCCAGAAATGTGACACATTGTTCGGGTGTGTGGTGGTCATTTAGAGAGAAACAAACGCGGTTCCTCCCAGTCACGTTGGAGGCTTCGATAGGACACGTACTGAGATGACAACATCAGCGTTCTTGATAACAACGTGACACGTTACACAGGCTTCACCTCGTACACACACACAAATAAAGAACCAGTAGTAATGTCACGTCACCCTACAATAAAGTAAGAACATTAAGTCACGTCACTCTACAATAAGTTAACATTAAAGTCACGCCACTGTACAGTAATTTAACAACACCAAAGTCACGTCACGCTACAATAAATTAACATTAAAGTCACGCCACTGTACAGTAATTTAACAACACTAAAGTCACGTCACGCTACAATAATTTAATAACATTACATTCACGTCGCACCATAATAATTTAAGAACATTAAAGTCACGTCACGCTACAATAATTTAACAACACTAAAGTCACATCACTATACACTAATTTAATAACATTAAAGTCACATCACTATACACTAATTTAACAACATTAAAGTCACATCACTATACACTAATTTAACAACATTAAAGTCACATCACTATACACTAATTTAACAACTTTAAAGTCACGTTCCTTTAAAGTCAGATAATATTATAGTCACGTCACTCTACAGTAAGATAAGAACATTAAAGTCACTCTACAGTAAAAGTAAAATCAAAGTAAAGTACCCCCGTCACGCCAAGTGGCGTTTAGTGAATATGGTGTTATGTGACCATACATTTTACAGACCTTCGGCACATAATTTTTGGGGTAATGTGGTCGGTATTACGCCCGTGCCGCTTCACTTTCCCAGAAAAAAATCCGGTACCCATTAAAGGCTGGGTGAACCGGAAGCCGTCGCTTGAGATCGAACCAGCCCCTTGTCCTTTGTAGTCCAGTTCACTAACCACTGAGCTATCGCGGCTCCCATACTCTACAGTAAGATAAGAACATTAAGTCACGTCACTCTACAGTAGATAAGAACATTAAAGTCACGTCACTCTACAGTAAAGTAACAACATTATAATCACGTCACTCTACAGTAAAGTAACAACATTATAATCACGGCACGCTACAGTAAAGTAACATTATAATAACGTCACTCTACAGTAAGATAACAACATTATAGTCACGTCACTCTACAGTAAGATAACAACATTATAATCACGTCACTCTACAGTAAGGTAACAACATTATAATCACGTCACTCTACAGTAAGATAACAACATTATAGTCACGTCACTCTACAGTAAGGTAACAACATTATAATCACGTCACTCTACAGTAAGATAACAACATTATAATCACGTCACTCTACAGTAAGATAACAACATTATAATCACGTCACTCTACAGTAAGGTAACAACATTATAATCACGTCACTCTACAGTAAGATAACAACATTATAATCACGTCACTCTACAGTAAGATAACAATATTATAATCACGTCACTCTACAGTAAGATAACAACATTATAATCACGTCACTCTACAGTAAGGTAAACAACATTATAATCACGTCACTCTACAGTAGATAACAACATTATAATCACGTCACTCTACAGTAAGATAACAACATTATAGTCACGTCACTCTACAGTAAGATAACAACATTATAGTCACGTCACTCTACAGTAAGATAACAACATTATAGTCACGTCACTCTACAGTAAGATAACAACATTATAATCACGTCACTCTACAGTAAGATAACAACATTATAATCACGTCACTCTACAGTAAGATAACAACATTATAATCACGTCACTCTACAGTAAGGTAACAACATTATAATCACGTCACTCTACAGTAAGATAACAATATTATAATCACGTCACTCTACAGTAAGATAACAACATTATAATCACGTCACTCTACAGTAAGGTAACAACATTATAGTCACGTCACTCTACAGTAAGGTAACAACATTATAGTCACGTCACTCTACAGTAAGGTAACAACATTATAGTCACGTCACTCTACAGTAAGGTAACAACATTATAATCACGTCACTCTACAGTAAGATACAACATTATAATCACGTCACTCTACAGTAAGGTAACAACATTATAATCACGTCACTCTAGAGTAAGGTAACAACATTATAGTCACGTCACTCTACAGTAAGGTAACAACATTATAATCACGTCACTCTACAGTAAGATAACAACATTATAATCACGTCACTCTACAGTAAGATAACAACATTATAATCACGTCACTCTACAGTAAGATAACAACATTATAATCACGTCACTCTACAGTAAGATAACAACATTATAATCACGTCACTCTACAGTAAGATAACAACATTATAATCACGTCACTCTACAGTAAGATAACAACAATATAATCACGTCACTCTACAGTAAGATAACAACATTATAGTCCCGTCACTCTACAGTAAGATAACAAATGTAGTGCGACATTCGCCGCTCCTGTACCCAACACAGAACAGACACTTTACTCTATCCCCCCCCCCCCCCCCCCCCCCAACTTCAGAAACACCCCGCTGCCCCGTCAGGTACCTACATTCACACACAGACTGTCACCCTCATCGTGACTCGCTGTCAACACTTGCTAGCAGGACAGCAGCGTGAATTAACAGTTTTCAGCTTTCCAACGGTCGGTCAGCTCGAATTCAATCACAGTATCCACTCACACATAAACCTCCATAATCACACACAAAGTCACGATAACACACACAGTCACGACAACACACACAGTCACATAGTCACGATCACACACACATTCACAGACAAAGTCACGACATCACACAGTCACGATATAACACATAGTCACGATCATACACACAGTCACGACAACACACACAGTCACGACAACACACACAATCACACATAGTCAAGATACCTTATCTCCCACAGTCACGACAACTCACACACTGTCACGATAACACACACACACCGTCATTATAACACATACACTGCCACGATAACACACACAAACACACTGTCACGATCACACACACACACACACACTGTCACGATAACACACACACCGTCAAGATAACACACACGATATCTTCTCTCCCACAATCACAATAACAGATACATAATCACGACATCACACATACAATCTCACACACATACACACGCAGTCCACGATCCCCCACACAATATAGCACAAACCGAACACACACACACACGAACATTCATGCACAATGCCACACACATTGACGCCCACACACGTTCTCTCATACAAACACAAACTTCACTGTTTGTATAGAACTGAATCGGCTGCACGAGGGACGATAATTTGGCAACTAATAGAATGCGACTCCAATAATACACAGTCTGGTAACACCCTCTCTCACTCTCTCTCTCTCCTTCGCTCGCTTGCATCTCGGTGTGGATTTATGCGAGCGGAGACAGCCCAGAGAAAAATGGAAACACTCACCGCGGAGAAGCGATTCTAAACTCGACAAATGTGTGCCGCAGTACGGCAAAATTTCAGAGACCGTTTGACTGCTTCTCTGATCGATAACTTCATCACAAGCAAACAATGGGCCACCAAATGTGCCATGTCTAAATATAATATCTACAGTTTTCACGGCTTCAAAGTATGCTGTCATACAAGTTGTTATGTTGTAGTTGGTGTCAGAAATATGTCGTGACAAACGGTTTGTTAGCATGCAAATTGGCGTGTCATGACAATATAGGTTGTATCAAAACAGAGATGACATATATGTCAGGAAACGGTCTGGTGAACGAGGATTTACAGAATATAGAAGTGACACAGGAAATGGGGACAAGTACGGTGTTAAGTTGGTGTTTGGGATGCAGCAAAACGGGGTGGGGGGATGCTGTGGCAGACGATGTCCTTGACATGTCAAGTTGTAGGAAAGTTTTAAACTTAAAAAAAAAAGATACAGGTGTGGAACCACAAAGTGGGTGGGCAAACCATTAAAGGTGTGGAACCACAAAGTGGGTGGGCAAACCATTACAGGCGTGGAACCACAAAGTGGGTGGGCAAACCATTACAGGTGGGGAACATCAAAGTGGGTGGGCAAACCATTACAGGTGTGCAACCACAATGTGGGTGGGCAAACCATTACAGGTGTGGAACCACAAAGTGGGTGGGCAAACCATTACAGGTGGGGAACCACAAAGTGGGTGGGCAAACCATTACAGGTGGGGAACCACAAAGAGGGTGGGCAAACCATTACAGGTGTGGAACCACAAAGTGGTAGGCAAACCATTACAGGCGGGGAACCACAAAGTGGGTGGGCAAACCATTACAGGTCTGCAACCACAATGTGGGTGGGTAAACCATTACAGGTGTGGAACCACAAAGTGGGTGGGCAAACCATTACAGGTGTGGAACCACAAAGTGGGTAGGCAAACCATTACAGGCGGGGAACCACAAAGTGGGTGGGCAAACCATTACAGGCGGGGAACCACAAAGTGGGTGGGCAAACCATTACAGGTGTGCAACCACAATGTGGGTGGGCAAACCATTACAGGTGTGGAACCACAAAGTGGGTGGGCAAACCATTACAGGTGTGGAACCACAAAGTGGGTGGGCAAACCATTACAGGTGTGGAACCACAAAGTGGGTGGGCAAACCATTTTATGTTTTATCTCTATGTACATGATTCAAAGATTGTAGCTCTCCCTACACTATCTCTGTACATGATTCAAAGATTGTAGCTCTCCCTACACTATCTCTGTACATGATTCAAAGATTGTAGCTCTCCCTACACTATCTCTGTAACATAATTCAAGATTGTAGCTCTCCCTACACTATCTCTGTACATAATTCAAGATTGTAGCTCTCCCTACACTATCTCTGTACATAATTCAAGATTGTAGCTCTCCCTACACTATCTCTGTACATAATTCAGATTGTAGCTCTCTCTACACACTATCTCTGTACATAATTCAAGATTGTAGCTCTCCCTACACTATCTCTGTACATGATTCAAAGATTGTAGCTCTCCCTACACTATCTCTGTACATAATTCAAGATTGTAGCTCTCCCTACACTATCTCTGTACATAATTCAAGATTGTAGCTCTCCCTACACTATCTCTGTACATATTCAAGATTGTAGCTCTCCCTTCACTATCTCTGTACATAATTCAAGATTGTAGCTCTCCCTACACTATCTCTGTACATAATTCAAGATTGTAGCTCTCCCTACACTATCCCCAACGGCGCCATATTGTGGCCTCGTTATGCCACTCCCGCCTCTTTTCTCCAGAATCTCATAACGTAGGAACTAACTTCTGTTTCTTACTGCCAGGAGTGTCCATGTTTGACACTGATAGTAAAGAATTGGATTGAGCGATGATCATTGCACGTCATCACAATACAGAAGACATACTGGGCACGCATACGTCATCGTTGACATAAATTTACACAAACATAGCAACGGTACATATCGCAGGTCACATATACTGAACGCACATGTTGATATTAACACAAGCAAATAACACATAGGATAAATATAACACAAATAAATAACACAAAGGATAAATATAACACAAATAAATAACACATAGGATAAATGGAACACAAATAAATTACACATAGGATAAATATAACACAAATAAATAACACATATGATAAATATAACACAAATAAAATAATACATAGGATAAATATAACACAAACAAATAATACATCGGATAAATATAACACATGCAAGAACACATAAGATAAATATAATACATGTAGGAAGGAACACAGAGATAATGAACATACTAATGAGGATATGGGTACACGACACACATAGAGACACGAACTGAGCGAGAATGGATCTCTTTGTGACTCACTGCCAGGACAGATCGATGGCCACAGAACATTGGCAGGGACGTTCAGTCGAGGTTACTGGGTCAATACGTCTGCCAGTTTGTGACTTAGTGCGAATCGTTTTAATTATTTGCTGTATTTGCTTGCTTCCCCTTCACTCGATGACTAAAGGGGTTACACCTCTTCGTCATCCACCCTTAGAAGGACGTAAGTGGGCGTGTCTGCGTTGTGTTATGGTTTGCAGTATAAACTGTATAGCCTTTCGGCCAAATACATCCGACTTCAGCACGGCATTTTTGAGTCCCGGGTTATCTTTCCTCTTCAATCCTTACTCGCTGGGCCAGACTAGACAGGTTAGTCTATTACTGGAGCACCACGGAGAGGTGGAGTAGGGTCTGGATGGTTCTGGTTCACCGATCCTGGCGCAAGCCATCAGTTGTGTGTCGCTGACAGCTTCCAGCTCTGCTGCTGTGAGGCGCGTCTTCGCCTGCATTTGCTGTATTTGAGTAAATGGTTGTTTTTTTTTTGGGCGTTATTGTTGGGGGGGGGGGGGGGGGGAGAGGTCGTATCTAGTCTCTGTCAACTGGACATGGCCGCTTTACGGAGACATCCCATGTGATGGCGATAAACCTAACTATATGGGCCACTGCAAGAATTACAAACGACAGTAAAATGTATACAGGAAACGACATTGCAGATATAGACAATACTTCAGGCGAACAAAGGATAGATAGATGAGATGCCTGCTGAGCATGGAAGATATCAAAATTACAAAATATTTTCAAGACATATGAGTATATATGTAAGTAAACGTAGTAAAGAGCCCCCGTCACGCCAAGTGGCGTATAGGAATATGGTGTTAGTAACATATATTTTACAGACCTTCGGCACATAATTTTTGGTGTAATGTGGTCGGTATTATGCCCGTGCCGCTTTACTTTCCCAGAAAAAAATCCGGTACCCATTAAAGGCTGGGTGAACCCGGAAGCCGTCGCTTGGGATCGAACCCTACCTCTTGTCCTTTGTAGTCCAGTTCACTAACCACTCAGCTATCGCGGCTCCTATGAGTCTATATGAGTGTATGTGAGTGTATGTTTTATAACATCGTTGTTACGCTAACCGCAGGGTCTGTTTGATGTGTGACGGTGATAATTCGACGAATAACTGTGTGTTTATATGTTCGGTTGGTGTACTGTCAAGAACGATGTCCTAACACATCAAGCGCTATACATTTTTTTTCTCAATATGACGATCATCATTTTCGGGAGGACGTGAAATTCCATGGTATATGGTGGATAGGCGGCAGGAACCATTGAAGGCTATGTCTGAAGGGTGTTCCTTGTTGCAGTTTCCTCATATTCCAAGTCCGCTTGTTGGCAGGAGCTACTGAGTTAAGTGCTCTGTGCACACTGTGAGCTGTGTGTTTCATCCGTTTTGATCATGTTTCGATGTCCCAATTGTTTACGATGAAGGATGATATCGTATGAGAGGGAACAGTTGACTGTGTTCAATTTCTGCGCGGTTTCGCCTTATGTCTTTTGGCGTGTGCTTAGACTGCTACGATGGGGACTACAGTTACCTTTCTTGTTTGGGAGATGAGTTAGTAATTCGGATGATTCCACTGGCGCGGGCGTTTGAGCAATTATGGATTTTATTCGTTTTGCAGTGATACCGAGGCCTTTCATAACCAATAACCAATAAACCAATGTTTATAACAGCACGTACGTCTCAATGTAATCCCCCAAGGACGTCCAAGTCCACTAACCACATCTATATCCCCGCCCAATCGATATGTCTCCCAATCACCAATGCCCCACTTCAATGATTGACATGTCTCCAATCACCAATGCTTCAGCTGGTTGACACAGGCGCTAAGTAGCCGTGCTATGTCCTAGAAAGTACATACACACCGACATAAGTCTTGACTGCTTCAGTTTCTTGGGTCAGCTTGATCGTTGCAGCCACACAACTACGTGTACGTTGATCGTTGCAGCCACACAACTACGTGTACGATGATCGTTGCAGCCACACAACAACTGCGTGTACGTTGATCGTTGCAGCCACACAACAACTACGTGTATGATGATCGTTGCAGCCACACAACAAACTACGTGTATGATGATCGTTGCAGCCACACAACAACTACGTGTATGATGATCGTTGCAGCCACACAACAACTACGTGTATGATGATCGTTGCAGCCACACAACAACTACATGTACGATGATCGTTGCAGCCACACAACTACGTGTACGATGATCGTTGCAGCCACACAAACTACGTGTACGATGATCGTTGCAGCCACACAACTACGTGTACGATGATCGTTGCAGCCACACAACAACTACGTGTACGTTGATCGTTGCAGCCATCACAACAACTACGTGTACGTTGATTCGTTGCAGCCACACAACAAACTACGTGTTACGTTGATCGTTGCAGCCACACAACAAACCGTGTACGTTGATCGTTGCAGCCACAAACAACTACGTGTACGATGGTCGTTGCAGCCACACAACTACGTGTACGATGATCGTTTGCAGCCACACAACTACATGTACGATGATCGTTGCAGCCACATAACTACGTGTACGTGTGATCGTTGCAGCCACACAACTGCGTGTACGTTGATCGTTGCAGCCACACAACTACATGTACGATGATCGTTGCAGCCACACACAACAACTGCGTGTACGTTGATCGTTGCAGCCACACAACAAAACTGCGTGTACGTTGATCGTTGCAGCCACAAAACAACTGCGTGTACGTTGATCGTTGCAGCCACACAACTACGTGCACGATGATCGTTGCAGCCACACAACTTCGTACAGAACCAAAGTCTGAACTTAAAGACCAACACCAGTGTTCCCTAGCGTTTGGCTTTTCGTGGCAAGGCGCTGTGCCACAGAGTACGGGTTCGATCCTGCTTTGGTCCATATTGTGTCTGTTGTTGATCATTTGTCAATGTTTCCACTTGCTGTAAACATAGCTCTTCCTCTGAATCAACTCTAGAACGACCCCCAAGACCGTGCACTAATTGTTTCTTTCTGTTCTCTTGTGTCAACTTCACCCAAACGCAATGCCCGGTTCCCCCCACCCCCTTTTTATTTTCCCTATACTCAGAAGGTAGTAGTGGAGGCCGACCTTGACATTCATGACCTAGGTTGACCCGTCCCCCCCCCCCCCCCCCTGTAGCCTCCCTTAAATCATTTTCAAATCTGTTCCGTTCGCCAGACTGTTATCTACCCCTCCCCACGTAATGGTCCGTTCAAAAGAAGGCATTAAGTTGACGCTATTAACGCTATGTCGCTGTTAGCAGCAAAATGCAATACATGAGCTTTCCAGCCTAACACATCCGACATCACTTTTTGAGTACAGGGTTTTCTTCCCTCTTCGCTACATATTCACCTGACCTGACTAGTTAGCCCTATCTGAGGACATCATCGGAAGTTGAAATGCAATCTTGATCATTTCTGACTCAACTTTCCCTGATATCAACTGTCAGCTATAAGTTGCTGACCGTTTTCTGCCTCTGTACTGTCGATGCTGAGTGCCCCAATCATAAACCTATATTAACGGCATGCACGTCTGTGCTCAGCGCCTAACAGCGTCACATTTCTACACGCCAGCACGTCGAGCTGCACGTGACTGCGCCATTTGTCAATCATAATTGCTTCTTTATTATATCTCTATCCCGTGAGAGCGGTGTGGCTGGAGTTCCGATGCCCGGTGCATTATCCAATGGTCATTATCAAATGTATATTTGTTTTGTTTCCCTAGTGAACCCTGCCCCAGTGTATGTACGGACGAGAACCGAGTCATAACGGAAACTAACGAAACACGTTCAAAGTCGAGCACGTAAAGAATCATCATCATGTGTCATACAGGTTTGCGTTGGTGATCATGTTCTTGTACAATTACATGTTGGCAGTGCTTCGTATCAATTCAAGAGCCCTCAGTAGGTAAAGATTGATAAGCGCAGGCTGCATGCCACTGCTTGGGCACAAATCTAATGCAAACATTTCTACCAATACTGAAAGAGTCTTGTAAAGCTGTGCCAAGCCAAGTATTGGAACATGTGTCACAGAGTTCGTGATGAGGCCTCCATCGCACAGATGTAAGTTCAGGTAGTGGCGGTGCCTCTGTACAAGAATTGTGTCTTGGATTAAAAGTGTGGTTACAATGAATACCGTAGCACTGACTATTGTCAATGGTCTAGTAGTTAGGACAGCCGCTTTCACCATCCAGAGAGTGTAGTTTTTCCTCGTCAAGCACTCGACGGTGACACAAGATCCTGATCAAGTTGGACCCAGAGCTGGCAGAGATGGGAGAGTTGTAACAGCAGCAAGGACATGCTGGACCCTTCTTGAATACATGAACACAGAGTCAACGATCGGCCATCTTCACACGCGCCCTTCAGCATGACAAAGAAGTGAACTTGATGAAGTAACAGCAGCAGGAACTTGTATTCGTGGAGCTTCACTAAGTCAATGGTTGGAGTGTGCTGCTGGTCGGTGATGACAACATGCGCTGGTTCTCTTATTTCGTTCCTGCGTGAGCGGCTGTTTGACGTAGTACACTTCCCACATCACGTGACTTCCACATTTCTATTGGTTCATGACAACAGCGCTTGTGTATGTAGTCTCCGACAGTCCTTCAGTCAATCATTGATGACTATAGTAGCCTACGTCAGTCCGTCGGTCAGTCAAAGATGACTATAGTAGCCTACGTCAGTCCGTCGGTCAGTCAAAGATGACTATAGTAGCTACGTCAGTCCGTCGGTCAGTCAAAGATGACTATAGTAGCCTACGTCAGTCCGTCGGTCAGTTACAGTTGACTATAGATTTTATAGCGCCCTAGGTAATGTTATTTTGCCTTTCTTTCTCAGTGTATTCTCTTTTTCTATGAACCTGTCTGCTTCTTGTTTGAGATGGAACTTTAGAAGTTTTTTTTCCAAAGACTGCGGTCTGTAGCTGTGTCTTCCCAGGCTGCAGGGTTTATGTTCAGTCTTCATGTCACGTTTACACATCTACAAATCACAGTTGTGGGCGCCCCTAGTGCTTTGCCATCTGTTAGCTGTCCATAGAGTATGTCAGTTGGTATGCGGTTATCTTTCATACGACGTAAGTGGTCAAGCCAGCGTAACACAAAGTTACTGGAACATCAATTGGTAACACCTCGGAGTTATCGCAGTCGGTAACAACACCAAATTCATGTCAGAAATAAATAAATAACAGCAACACATGCAAGCGGTCTGCAGTAGATGTCCTTCCCCCTGTGACATTGATGGAAACAACGTAGCTGATACCCCTCCAAAAATGTGAGCAGAAAGTCTTCGTACAATCAGCCAGTGAGCTAGAGAGAGGCTAAGACAATCAGCCAATGAGCTAAGCTAGAGAGAGGCTAAGACAATACACCAGTGAGCTAGAGAGAGGCTAAGACAAAGACAATCAGCCAATGAGCTAGAGAGAGGCTAAGACAATCACACAGAATAGATGATGAACAAACCGGAAGTAGAAGCTACAAATAAACAACATGCACGATCCAATACATCTACTGCCAGGACACTCCCAGACCAGAGCAGACTGGTGGATGACCTTCACCGTCCAGGAGTAACCCAAACTGGGGAATGTCAAGGGGGAAGGGGAGTCCACGCCTCAGAACATCATCTTCAGTGGGGAGTCCACGCCTCAGAACAATCTTCAGTGGGAGTCCACGCCTCAGAACACCATCTTCAGTGGGGAGTCCACGCCTCAGAACACCATCTTCAGTGGGGAGTCACGCTCAGAATACCATCTTCAGTGTGATGTCCACGCATCAGAATACCATCTTCAGTCATACAACAACTTTGCTGAATTTGGACGTTAAAGCCTGCACAAGAAACAAACAGGCAACAACAATTGTGGGACATTATAAAGTCCTGGAGAGGACAGGGACCTTGCCCTGACGACTGGGGAGGACACACAGCATGAGCAAGAGCTTCTAGAACGTGGAGAGAGAGAGAGAGAGAGAGAGAGAGAGAGAGAGAGACAGAAAGAGAGAGAGCAGCAAGTTGTACGTCAGATAACAAGTAATTGTTTTTGCACAAAGAAAAGAGAAAAGCTCACCAGAAAACAATGGGACCTAGCAACACGGTTTGGGAGATTAAGGTTAGTAACAACAACTATATTCAGAATTAGATATCAAACTCAAAATTAGATATTTGAACAAAACAATGAACATGTTCTTTCAGCAATATACAAGTCAGTGAATGTTTCACTCAGTAACACACAACATAGGTCAAGGTGAGGGACAGGAAAAAACGGTAGATCCAAAGTGAGAACACAGTGGATGTGGGATCAGTAGGTCAAGGTGAGAACACAGTGGATGTGGGGTCAGTAGGTCAAGGTGAGAGCACAGTGAAGCGGGGAACGGCAGGTCAAGGTGAGGACACAGTTAACAAGGTGACAATAGGTTCAGGTGAGGAACACAGCAAAGCATTGAGACGGCAGGTCAAGGCAACACCTAAACTCGACCCACTGAGAAAGCAGGTGTACACTGTGTACTCTAATCACAAGAGGGAGATAACGAGAGTAATACGTCACGTGCGGTCGAACTGTTGACATGAAGCACCGTAGCTGATATGGGGCACACTTCCAACACTCTATGTCACGTTCCTTGTCAGGATGATATACATGCTATATTGTGACTGCGATCTGATACTCTAACTTCTGCCACACACACACTCTCAAACTGCCGTCACACACACAATCTAACTTCTGTCACCCACACTCTAACTTCTGTCACCTACACTGTAACTTCTGTCACACACACTTAACTTCTGTCACCTACACTGTAACTTCTGTCACCTACACTCTAACATCTGTCACACACACTCTAACTTCTGTCACTTACACTCTAACTTCTTTAACCTACACACTCTTAACTTCTGTCACACACAATCTAACTTCTGTCACCTACACACTCTAATTTCTGTCACCCACACTCTAACTTCTGTCACACACACTCTAACTTATTTTACCCACACTCTAACTTCTGTCACCTACACTCAAACTTCTGTCACGCACACTATAACTTCTGTCACCTACATTCTAACATATGTTACACACACTCTAACTTCTGCCACACACAATCTAACTTCTGTCACCTACACACTCTAATTTCTGTTCACCCACACTCTAACTTCTGTCACACACACTCTAACTTATGTTACACACACTCTAACTTCTGTCACCTACACTCAACTTCTGTCACGCACACTCAAACTTCTGTCACCTACATTCTAACATATGTCACACCACACTCTAACTTCTGTCACCTACACTCTAACTTCTGTCACACACACTCTAACTTCTGTCACCTACACTCTAACTTCTGTCACCTACACTCTAACTTCTGTCACCTACACTCAAAACTTCTGTCACACACACTCTAACTTTTGTCACCTACATTCTAACATATGTCACACACACTCTAAACTTCACCTACACACTCTAACTTCTGCCACTTACACTCTAACTTCTGTCACCCACACTCTAACTTCTGTCACACACAATCTAACTTCTGTTACCTACACACTCTAACTTCTGTCACCCAGACTCTAACTTCTGCCACACACACTCTAAATTATGTTACCTACACTCTAACTTCTGTCATCTACACTCAAACTTCTGTCACGCACACTCTAACTTATGTCACCTACATTCTTACATATGTCACACACACACTCTAATTTCTGTCACCTACTCTAACTTCTGTCACACACACTCTAACTTCTGTCATCTACACTCTAACTTCTGTCAACTACATTCTAACATATGTCACACACACTAAAACTTCTGTCAATTACACTCTAACTTCTTTCACCTACACACTCTAACTTATGTTACCCACACACTCTAACTTGTCAAAAAACACTCTAACTTGTCACACACACACTTTAACTTATGTTACCCATACACTCTAACGTGTCACATACACTCTAACTTATGTTAACACATACTCTAACTTGTCACGCACACTCTAACTTATGTTACCGACACTCTAACTTCTGTCACCGCACTCTAACTTATGTTACCCACACACTCTAACTTGGCACACACACTCTAACTTATGCTACCCACACACTCTAACTTGTCACACACTCTAACTTCTGTCACCCGCACTCTTACCGCTGCTACATGTGCCCAGGTAATGATCTTATAATCATTCACTACAGCTGCTGATACCCGTCACTCTAATTGTTGCTGATACCCGTCACTCTAAATGTTGCTGATAACCGTCACTCTAATTGTTGCTGATACCTGCCACTCTAAATGTTGCTGATAACCGTCACTCTAATAGTTGCTGATACCTGCCACTCTAAATGTTGCTGATAACCGTCACTCTAATTGTTGCTGATACCTGCCACTCTAAATGTTGCTGATAACTGTCACTCTAATTTTTACCGATAACCGTCACTCTAATTGTTGCCGATACCCGTCACTCTAATTTTTTCTGATAACCGTCACTCTAATTGTTGCCGATACCGTCACTCTAATTTCTTCTGATAACCGTCACTCTAATTGTTGCCGATACCCGTCACTCTAAATGTTGCCGATAACCGTCACTCTAATTGTTGCCGATAACCGTCACTCTAATTTCTTCTGATAACCGTCACTCAATTGTTGCCGATAACCGTCACTCTAATTGTTGCCGATAACCGTCACATTATTTGTTGCCGATACCCGTCACTCTTATTTCTTCTGATAACCGTCACTCTAATTGTTGCCGATACCCGTCACTCTAAATGTTGTTGCGATAAACCGTCACTCTAATTGTTGCCGATAACCGTCACTCTAATTTCTTCTGATAACCGTCACTCTAATTGTTGCCGATAAACCGTCACTCTAATTGTTGCCGATAACCGTCACTCTAATTGTTGCCGATACCCGTCACTCTAATTTCTTCTGATAACCGTCACTCTAATTGTGGCCGATACCCGTCACTCTAATTTCTTCTGATAACCGTCACTTTAATTGTTGCCGATAAACCATCACTCTAATTGTTGCCGATAACCGTCACTCTAATGTTGCCGATAACCGTCACTCTAATTGTTGCCGATTCCCGTCACTCTAATTTCTGCTGATAACCGTCACTCTAATTTCTGCTGATAACCGTCACTCTAATTTCTGCTGATAACCGTCACTCTAATTGCTGCTGATACCCATCACCACGATCGCTGCTGATGCCCGTCACTTCGATTGTTGCTGACACCCATCATTCTAATTGATGCTGATGCCCGTCACTCTAATTACTGCTGATGCCCGTCACTCTAATTACTGCTGAAACCCGTCACTCTAATTGTTGACCCGTCACTCTAATTGCTGATGGTGCCCGTCAATCTGATAGCTGCTGATACTCAGCACTCGTCATGTTTCATCAACCTACTACCCTACAATAGTTATAGTTTCATCAACCTACTACCCTACAATAGTTATAGTTTCATCAACGTACTACCCTACAATAGTTATAGTTTCATCAACCTACTACCCTACAATAGTTATAGTTTCATCAACCTACTACCCTACAATAGTTATAGTTTCATCAACGTACTACCCTACAATAGTTATAGTTTCATCAACGTACTACCCTACAATAGTTATAGTTTCATCAACGTACTACCCTACAATAGTTATAGTTTCATCAACCTACTACCCTACAATAGTTTTAGTTTCATCAACCTACTACCCTACAATAGTTATAGTTTCATCAACGTACTACCCTACAATAGTTATAGTTTCATCAGCCTACTACCCTACAATAGTTATAGTTTCATCAACCTACTACCCTACAATAGTTATAGTTTCATCAACCTACCACCCTACAATAGTTATAGTTTCATCAACGTACTACCCTACAATAGTTATAGTTCATCAACGTACTACCCTACAATAGTTATAGTTTCATCAACCTACTACCCTACAATAGTTATAGTTTCATCAAATTCAAAAGTTCTATCGTACAAAAGTGAATGGAAGAGCATTGAAGATTGCAGGAACTCTGTTATTAAAATGAGATGTTTTCTCCGTTTAGTTGGTGGTTTAACAAATGCCAGAGTTGATCACAGGAGGTTTACGTCACAACTTATTTGAGGGCAACGTCGTCACGTTTACAAGTAGGCAGTGAATGTAGATGGAGAACGTCACGTTCACAAGTAGGCAGTGAAAGTAGGCGGAGAACGTCACGTTAACAAGTAGGCAGTGAAAGTAG
Source organism: Megaustenia siamemsis (assembly GCA_032433765.1). Taxonomy (NCBI): domain Eukaryota; kingdom Metazoa; phylum Mollusca; class Gastropoda; order Stylommatophora; family Ariophantidae; genus Megaustenia; species Megaustenia siamemsis. The sequence goes on along the minus strand of JAVIAB010000139.1, from coordinate 13,726,637 downwards.
GTGACGACGACACGTTCAGAAGTGGGCAGTGAAAGTAGGTGGACGATGTCACGTTGACAAGTAGGCAGTGAAAGTAGGTGGACGATGTCACGTTGACAAGTAGGCAGTGAAAGTAGGTGGACGATGTCACGTTGACAAGTAGGCAGTGAAAGTAGGTGGACGATGTCACGTTGACAAGTAGGCAGTGAAAGTAGGTGGACGATGTCACGTTGACAAGTAGGCAGTGAAAGTAGGGTGGACGATGTCACGTTGACAAGTAGGCAGTGAAAGTAGGTGGACGATGTCACGTGACAAGTAGGCAGTGAAAGTAGGTGGACGATGTCACGTTGACAAGTAGGCAGTGAAAGTAGGTGGACGATGTCACGTTGACAAGTAGGCAGTTAAAGTAGGTGGACGATGTCACGTTGACAAGTAGGCAGTGAAAGTAGGTGGACGACGACACGTTCACAAGTAGGCAGTGAAAGTAGGTGGACGATGTCACGTTGACAAGTAGGCAGTTAAAGTAGGTGGACGATGTCACGTTGACAAGTAGGCAGTGAAAGTAGGTGGACGACGACACGTTCACAAGTAGGCAGTGAAGGTAGCCGGAGTAGGTCAATAGAAAAAAGTGGCAGAAGACAGGTGCACATGAAGATGTTGCGATGAAGACGGAAAAGTGGGAGTGGGGAGGACGTTGAAAACAAGTAACAGAGAAAATCAAGTCAACAATAACACGTCAACAACATCAAGTCAACAGTATCAGGCTATAAAAGCTCTTTAACCAGGACAAGATGTACCATCTACGAAGCGTTAGCAGCTCAAGATCTCCAGTGTTCTACTCTGTTATGGGGCTGCCTTTCATAACTCCAAGGGTTGTCCTGAGTGCTGCCGATTTGAATGTTGTCTCATGTGTGCAAGGTTTGTCCTGACCGCTGCTGCCAGGAGCTTGAGACGTGTTCCATGTTGTGCCCGCTGCTCCGGTGAAGACTTGCTTTCTTCTTCTCTTCCTTCTTCACACTTTCCTGTACCGTCCGAGTGTCGAGGGAGGTACAAAGTTCTGGTTCTCGCCCTTTTACTGCTCGTTCATGATGTTGTAGCATTCGAAGTCGGAGTTATCTGCCCGTGCGGCGAGGGACCCCTGTGCACACGACTGCCAGGGAAAAATGGATTAAACGTACAATTCAGTTCCTACTCTTTAGAGACTGTCAGAGGTAAAAGCTGGCAAACGAAGGGAAAAAAAAGAGAGAGAATTTCCTATTTTAATATATGTATAATATACATAACAGAGAGAAATGGCGAGGTTTGATGAAAGATCTTTACAAGAATTGAAAACTGCTAGAATTAAAATCTAGATACGATAAAGAGTATCTGGTCTATGCACTATGGGTCGGCTATGGCTCGAAAGGTCAATAGATAAATATTATATTTAAATGACGTCACTCTTTCTCTATTCTACAGAATATAGTCTGTACAAAATGTTTCCTTGTGGTAGTAGGTCATCGTTATGGTCTCTTTATTTGCTTCCCACGATGTGCCTGCTAGTTTGATCATCACGATGTGTCTTATCTTGGACTCTTTCAATATTTGGTTTCCAGGTGAGTCTACAGTCAGGGGTGACTCACTGAAATGGCGTATCTTTTTGGGGGTGTATTGTAGGATTTCCGAGCTTTGTTGATTTGTTTTACTTGCGTGCGGAGAGTGAGAGCATTCGTGTCAACAAAATTTGAAAATAAGAAATAGTTGCCCACAGCGGGTTTGATCGTCAGAATAAAGGGAATCGAAAAACAAGAAGTAGAAGAGGGTGAGACATCAAGAAAGACGTTGATAAAATGTCAGAAATGAAAAGGGACCTTGCTGAGACGAGACACCGGTTGAAAGCTTGAGTGGAGCTATCAATCGATATATCGATCTGTCTGGCATGACTTTAAAGCATTGAGACCAGGCAAACAATTGACGAACCAGGGAGTAGGACGTTATCGTGTTGATATCAATAGCTTCTCTCATTATCAACGCATTCTGGTCACGTGTCTTGTATGCTAATGAGCATGAGCAGTCGTTCCGGTCTTGGATAGGCGAAGAAATGGGGGGGGATAGGGTAGTTGTGTGGGTTAGGTTGGTTGTGTTGGTTAGTTGGTTGTGTGGGTTAGGGTGGGTGTGGGGGTTAGGGTGTGTGTGTGTGGGTTAGGGTGGTTGTGTGGGTTAGGGTGGGTGTGTGGGTTAGGGTGGTGTGTGGTTAGGGTGGGTGTGGTGTGTGGGGTAGGGTGTATGTGTGGGTTAGGGTGGTTATGTGGGTTAGGTTGTTGTGTGGGTTAGGGTGGCTGTCTGGGTTAGGGTAGTTGTGTGGGTTAGGGTGGCTGTGTGGGTTAGGGTAGTTGTGTGGGTTAGGGTGGCTGTGTGGGTTAGGGTAGTGTGGGTTAGGTTGGTTGTGTGGGTTAGGGTGGCTGTGTGGGTTAGGGTGGTTGTGTGGGTTAGGGTGTGTGTGTGTGGGTTAGGGTGGTTGTGTGAGTTAGGGTGGTTGTGTGAGTTAGGGTGGTTGTGATTACAAATTCGGAGAACTTCACATTCGTGTGTATGGGGGTTGTATAAGTTTGTATCAAGTGTCTGTGTAAGGCTTCTATTGAAGGAGATGAGCATCGACATCAAACATCCAATACTATGTGGGGGCCGCGAGATTAGCTGCAGAGAACATACAAATGAACATACAATGATATTGAGTAGCTAGACTAAGAGAAAGACAAAACAAACTACAACGTTTCGGCAAAACCTCTCATCAGGTATAGCAAATTATTGTGTATATACACACACACACACACACAACAGTGACACACACACAACAGTGACACACACACAACAGTGACACACCACACACACAACAGTGACACACACACACAACAGTGATACACACACACAACAGTGACACACACACACAACAGTGACACACACACACAACAATGACACACACAACAGTGACACACACACACAACAGTGACACACACACACACACAACAGTGACACACACAAACAGTGACACACACACAACAGTGACACAACACAACAGTGACACACACACACACAACAGTGACACACACAACAGTGACACACACACACACAACAGTGACACACACAAATCCAAGCAGTTAAAGTCAACTATTCCAGGATTTTTTTTTTATTTCCTCTACATGAAAGAGTTCAGTGTAGGATATCTCTGTGTGTTAGAAGTTGTGTGTGTGTCACTGTTTGTGTGTGCTGGAGTGAGTCAGCCCTGATGAGGTCGATCAGATGTGACACCCTTTACGTGTGTTACCGTAACGCCAGGTTCTCACATTAAAAGCTGGCCTGTAGAGCAGCATCTGCACGTGCTCTCTGTCGGGTCCCGATCTCGGGGTGGTAGGTCACGACCTCTACAGATGTGTCAACGGCAGCATGGCTACATGTGGGCTACTCAAACCGGAGAGGTGGGTTACTCAAACCGGAGAGGTGAGTTACTCAAACCGGAGAGGTGGGTTACTCAAACCGAAGAGGTGGGTTACTCAAACTTGGGTGGTGGGTTTACTCAAACCGGAGAGGTGGGTTACTCAAACTTGGGTGGTGGGTTACTCAAACCGGAGAGGTGGGTACTCAAACTGGGGAGGTGGGCTACTCAAACCGGAGAGGTGGGTTACTCAAACTTGGGTGGGGGTTACTCAAACCGGAGAGGTGGGTTACTCAAACTTGGGTGGTGGGTTACTCAAACTTGGGGGTGGGTTACTCAAACCGGGGAGGTGGGTTACTCAAACCTGGGAGTTGGGTTACTCAAACCGAAGAGGTGGGTTACTCAAACTTGGGTGGTGGGTTACTCAAACCGGGAGGTGGGTTACTCAAACTGGGGAGGTGGGTTACTCAAACTGGGGAGGTGGGTTACTAAAACTGGGAAGGTGGGTACTCAAACCGGAGAAGTCGGAGAATATGAATCGGGCAGAAAGAGACACACACATCTACAATCAGAGGCGCTGTGCTGGAAGCCTAGACCATCGCGTCTAGATGGTAACTGATACTGTGGACATCAGCAGCACGATGAAGTGCAAATGGACAAAGGACAAAGTGCATGGAGATGTTGCCAACCGTGAAGTGGCGAGTGCTTCCCCTGAACTTATGAAGATGGATGTCTATAAGTTTACTCGAGACAATCTGTGTTTGCTTTCGTGCTTATATTTCTTTGTTTACTTTAGAATATAATTTACCTATCTTGTTGATCTTTGAATATTTTGTTTTGTACCTGATGAAGATTTTGCCGAAACGTCGTTGTCTAGACTCTCTATCTCTAATAAGTTGGCTGCTGGTTATAATTTGTTTATTTTACTTAAAAGTACACAGAAAATGATGACGCGACCACACGCAACAATGGCTTCAATCTTAAGTAGTTGCAGCGAATCAATTCAGAGGAAGAGGTATGTTTTACAGCACTCGGAAAAATGACAAATAATCAAAACAGAAAAAAAAACAAATAACAATGTATGGACCGAAGCAGGATCGAACCCGTACTCAGTTGCACAGCGCCTTGCCACGAAAAGCCAAACGCTAGGGAACGCTGCCACTCAGCAAACTTAGTTAGCCCTTTGAATTGATTCGCTGATTATCACCTCGGAAGTTCCCCTCTATACAAATATTCATTTATTATTACCTGTCTCTAGTTGTAGTTAGTCGAAGGCCCCGGTTATCACTGCCAACGAATTAAAATCCTTAATTGCTCAACCGCCCGTGTCAGTGGAGTCATCCGAATTAAAACTCATCGCATTGAAGGATCCAAACAAAAAAGGCGGCTGCAGTCTCCATCATAGCAGCTACAGCACACGCCAAAAGACATAAGTGTAACCGCACCGAAAGTGAACGCAGCCAAATTACGGGAGGTTGAGGGCAGAGGTGGCCCATTAGTCATCTCTTTCAATACAGAGGTTTGTGAGTGAGTTTGTGAGACAGGGAGGGGAGGTGAGTGAGTTTGTCAGACAGGGAGGGGAGGTGAGTGAGTTTGTGAGACAGGGAAGGAGGTTAGTGAGTTTGTGAGACAGGGAGGGGAGGTAAGTGAGTTTGTGAGACAGGAGGGAGGTGTGTGAGTTTGTGAGACAGGAGGGGAGGTGAGTGAGTTTGTGAGACAGGTAGGGGAGGTGAGTGAGTTTGTGAGACAGGGAGGGGAGGTGAGTGAGTTTGTGAGACAGGGAGAAGTGTGTGAGTGAGTTTGTGAGACAGGGAGGGGAGTGAATGAGTTTGTGAGAGAGGGAGGGAAAATGAGTGAGTCTGTGAGACAGGGAGGGGGAGTGAGTGAGTTTGTAAGACAGGAAGAGAAGTGAGTGAGTTTGTGAGAGAAGGAGAGAAAGTGAGTGAGTTTGTGAGAGAGAGAGAAAGTGAGTGAGTTTGTGAGAGAGGGAGGGGGAGTGAGTGAGTTTGTGAGACAGGGAGAGAAAGTGAGTGGGTTTGTGAGAGAGAAAGAGGGAGTGAGTGAGTAGTTTGTGGAAATGGAGGGGAAGTGGGTGAGTTTGTGAGAGAGGAGGGGGTGAGTATGAATGAGAGAAAGAAGATATAAGAGGAAATGTGAGCAGTGAGAGAGACAGAGAAAAATAAAATAGGAAAAGTAAGTCCTCATTTTGATTATGGATTTATATCGACCGTGAAGGACTGGAGGAATGTGTGTGATGATGTTTGTGAGTCACGGACGTCAGCTGAGGACTGGAGGAATGTGTGATGATGTTTGTGAGTCACGGACGTCAGCTGAAGGGCTGGATGAATGTGTGATGATGTTTGTGAGTCACGGACGTCAGCTGAAGGACTGGAGGAATGTTGTGATGATGTATGTGTGATGATGTATGTGAGTCACGGACGTCAGTTGAAGGACTGGAGGAATGTGTGATGATGTGTGTGAGTCACGGACGTCAGCTGAAGGACTGGAGGTATGTGTGTGATGTGTGTGAGTCACGGACGTCAGCTGAAGGACTGGAGGAATGTGTGATGATGTGTGTGAGTCACGGACGTCAGCTGAAGGACTTGAGGAATGTGTGATGATGTGTGTGAGTCACGGACGTCAGCTGAAGGAATGGACTCAACTACACTCGGGGTAGCAGGGGGTGGTATTTGCTTTTTCTAGTCAGGAGGATGGATGGTCCATTTGTTGTGGATGCAAAGCGATAAGATGATTGATTGTGTGAGGCAGCATCAGATGTTTGTGTGAGGCAGCAATCATGTATTGATTGTGTGAGGCAGCAATCAGGTGATTGATTGTGTGAGGCAGCAATCAGATGATTGATTGTGTGAGGCAGCAATCAGGTGATTGTGTGAGGCAGCAATCAGGTGATTGATGTGTGAGGCAGCAATCAGATATTGATTGTGTGAGACAGCAATCAGGTGATTGATTGTGTGAGGCAGCAATCAGGTGATTGATTGTGTGAGACAGCAATCAGATGATTGATTGGTGAGGCAGCAATCAGGTGATTGATTGTGTGAGGCAGCAATCATATGATTGATTGTGTGAGGCAGCAATCAGGTGAACATCTGACGCAACAATCATGTGAATGTGTGATACAGATGAATGAATATGTGATACAGATGAATGGATGTGTGATACAGGTGAATGAATGTGTGATACAGATAAATGAATATGTGATACAGATGAATTAATGTGTGATACAGGTGAATGAATGTGGATACAGATGAATGAATATGTGATACAGGTGAATGAACTGTGTGATACAGGTGAATGAAAGTGTGATACAGATGAATGAATATGTGATACAGATGAATGAATATGTGATACAGGTGAATGAAAGTGTGATACAGATGAATGAAAGTGTGATACAGATGAATGAATGTGTGACACTACACTCAGGTGAACATGTACCAGGTTGTGGACACACTAACCACAGTCTCGATCTAACTGAACTACCCTCTAACACGTGACATCAAAGTAAATGACTTGTGTATTTATTTACATTTACTAAAAAAGGACACCGAGAAATGATGTCAACTTACATGACAAGTAAATCCCTGAAAGTACATGACATCCAATTAACTGAAATGCTTGACACATAATTAAACAAGACCAACAATTTGACATCAACTACAGAACTAGCGCAAACGCTATCCTATAATTAATGAATAATCACAATAAATGGCCAGGCACTTGAAACAGTCGAACTGATTCAAATATCTGGCTTCTTTGTCATTCACAGAACAAGGCCGACGCTAGAAATGTTAGGTAGAACTGTACAGACAATGACAGCCCTGATAAGATTAAATATTGAGTTATTTGCGGGTCATCATCATTGCACTCCGAACATG